>CAFUXE010000706.1:1058255-1075704 GCA_903364295.1 Serranus cabrilla
ATGACTTCACTCCTTCACTGCCTCATACTGTGTGTGTGTGTGTGTCTGTCTGTGTGTGTATGCTCATACAGATGAAGAGTCCTAACAGCTGTGTGGAGCTGGATGCGTGCAGCGTTTTGTGTTGAATCTGTCTATCCACACTTTGTTGTCATCTCAGATCGAGTTCAGTGAAGACACGCCTCACCTTCCTGTCCAGCCTGCTTATGAGTGTTGTTATCCTGTCTTGTCTTGTGTGTTGACTAAGCGTAACATAGGTTTCTGAGCTGGCTCATGTTCGCGCATTGCATCAGTTACATAACAGCTTGCTGCCTCTGAAATGAAAACAAAGATGCGGCTACAACAAAGAGATTAATTGATGTCGGGGTAATTAAACAAACAGTTAATCTGGCTCTAAACCAACAAGTTGGAGTAAAAACTCTGTTCAGGAGGGAGCAAAGTGACATGCGTCTTAGTTGAACCTCTTTGATCTATAGGCTGTGAGGTGGAAGCGCTTGCTGGAGAAAAACAGTTGATTCCTGTCTGACTTTATGTTAATCTGTAATATAGTTTACATTTGAAGTGATGGTAATTCCTCTGGCTCAATGTGACGTGGGCTCAGGGGAGAGCAGCCACGGTAATGCACCTAATTCGCTATTGTTCCGTTTCTGGTAATAAGTGCGGACGGCTGTCGGATTCGGTTCCATCGCGCCACGTGAGCGCGGGAGCTCTCCTCTGCCAGCCCGTCTGCCTCCGGCTTTCCTCTCCTCCACCCTTTTTCTTCCACTCTCGCTGCTGCTCTGTGGTGTCTGAGGCTTCCTCCAACTTCTTCCACACTGCTCTTTTAACACGGGCCTTTTCCTGGAGCGCTGCTATCCTTATCTCCTCGCTCCTCATCACCACACTTATAATCCGTCTGTCCTCTCAACAAATCACAACCTTATCTAACTCCTTCCTATCCCTTTTGCCAAATTGCCTCTCCTCTAGCTCTCTCCTCCTCTGTTTATCAAGCCTGTCTACTCCCTTTTCTATCCCCCCCCTTTTTTTTTTTTTTACTCTTCTTTGTCTCCCGCCAACCTCGCTCCATTTCTGCTCCTCTTTTTTGCTGTGGTGTGACTGGCTCACGTGTCTGGTCTGGGATTGCTCTGCTAGTGTTTGGGAGTCAGGGCTAAGCAGGCTGTGGTGGGCCTGCTGACCAGTCACAGCCAATCACTCAGCAGGAGAAATGAGAAGAAGCCCAACAGGGAGCAGGTGAAGTTACGGCCAACAAACCCCCCCACCAGCTCCATCCGTGCCAATTTTTGTTGTCTGATGCGCCCCCCTGCAGGCCTGGAGGAGCTGTTCATTACTGTGGCTCTCCTGGATGATCCCTTTTAACCCAGCAAAGATGTAATTCTACCTAAAAATCTAATTGAACACCGGGTACTGTACATCCTAACAGGCGTGAGATCATTTTAAAGCAGCACTCAAATGCATACGAGTACACTGAAACAGTTATCGCTCACTGTGATCTTTCCTCCTGTCCGTACTGGCTGTGAAGTGATCCGCTCCCTAATGCGATTCCAATGTAACAGATGGGGGACAAAATCCACAGTCCTGTCTGTAGAAAAGGCATTATACAGTTCAGCTCAAGCTAAAATGAGGCTCCAGTAATCTTAGTCACTTAAAGTGAATATTTTGTAGGGATGTAAAAATCCGACTTTTTCTCTCCTGATACCAACGGTCCCTCAAAAATACCCCACAGTTTGGCACTTACTGGCTTCTCTTTAAAAGGTAGCATGATGACAGCGTAACTGAGCCAGTTACTGATTACTCATTGCGGAAACATTAAATCTCATTATGACGTTGACGTAGTAACTGTAAAAGTGGATTCTGTGATTCTAAGCTCATATATTTTTTGTAAAACTCAACAAATATCTCCTCACATCCCACGAGATGTCCATTCTGAGTGTGTGCAGGGGAAAAAATCGTGTGTTGATACTACACATGGTAAATAGGAAACAAACAAAGTGTCACTATTCGGTTCGTGCTCATGCAGCAAAGGGGCAAGGCCACGATGATAAACCTGGACATGATAACGTTCTGATGGGAGGGGCTGTATTTGTTTTGGTGTTCAGCTCAAATATCAACAACCTTTCTCCAGAATTACAGATTCCACCTGTAACATAGATCCGTCACAGCACAGCCAACATCTGATCCAGATACATATGATTTCTAGTATCTCCTACAGTTATTGTGTTCATGTATAAAATGTCAGTATTGGAATATATATATTCAAAAGTTGGGCAAAGCTTTAGATTAACAATCGTATAAAAGAGAGAAAAGCAGCATATCCTCTAATTTTAGGACGCATTGTCTTGGAGAAAAAAATGCTAAAAGATTCATCACTTGTGAAATAAGTTGTCACTCTTCTGATGACTGACTAATCAATAAGTTGGCTAATGTTTTCAGCACTAACTTGGGCTATAATAACTAATTTCTAGTACGTCCTGCTATAATGCATCAGTAGTAAATGATCGTCCCTCTTGTGTTTCCCTTGTGTTTGTATCTGAGTCTCCACATGTGTCCCTGTACGGTGCATTGACCGTCTGTCTCTCTGTCCCTCTGTCAGCGATGGCCCCAGGTATGGGGATAGCAGTCTACGCTGGTTTGGTGGGGGCCCTGCTGCTGTGTGTGATACTGGTGTTGTGCGTGGGAGTGCTCGCCTATCGCCGCAGATGCCGCCATCTCCATGGAGACATCACCGATTCCTCGTCTGCTCTCACTGCTGCCTTCCACCCTGGCAACTACAAGCCTCCCAGACAGGGTAAGGCTCACGGACACACTAACACACACATACGCTATTTGGTGCACATTCACAAACAGTTCCCCCTTTGTGTCTCTGTGTTTGTTTTCACAACTTTTCATGTTGTTACTCGTCCTCATAGAAGCCTTTTTTCACACTCCGTTTCATTATCACACTGCTATTTATATCACCCCATAAATGAATTCTCTTTATACCATTATCTCCTCTCGCTTAGTCAATTCTCCATTCTTTACTGCGTTACATTTTTTACACTTCAAGCATTTGTCATGGTATCCCTCCTCTTGTTCTGAGCCATCAAATATTAATTAGCAGCATTAATCCATTTCACTCGCGTCACTTTTAGCCCTGCCCGTGTCATTTTTGGTGATAAGAGAGCAGCTCCTCTTTTCTCCCGTGTCCACAGATAACCCTCACCCTCTGCATCCTTCAGCTCCTCCAGATCTGACGGCCACAGCGGGGGCTTTCCGCGGGCCTCTCTTCTCCCTGCAGCAGGGGGTAAATGATAGCCCTCACAAAATCCCCATGACCACGTCTCCACTCCTGGACCCGTTGCCAAGTCTTAAAATCAAGGTGTACAACGCCTCGACTCTTTCCTCCCTGGAGCTCCCCGCGGACATGTGCTTAGGAGACGGGGAGATCCTCAGCCTGAAGTCAGTGGGGACGATGGGTAGAGAGAGAGATTACCACAGCCACACTCTGTCTAGAGAACCCGGGCTGAGCACCAGCGCCACCCTGGGTAATCTTGGAGGACGCCTTACTATACCCAACACAGGTAATACATATCACATGCAGCCGTGTTTTCACATACAATTAAAACCACCACTTCTTATTCACGAACCAATCACACGTAAGGCAATTTAAATCGTGACACCTTCTCCCTCAGGTGTGAGTCTGCTGGTCCCGCCTGGCACCATCCCCCAGGGGAAGTTCTATGAGATGTACCTCATTATCAACAAGTGGGACAAAACGACGTGAGTACCCTTCATCTTTATTCCTCCATTTCACTCGTCACTTTCACAACCGCGAAGCAGACCTCATTCTCACCTCTATCAGAAATGTCCCCATGCACGGCTCGCCTACTGCGAACCACTTGAAGTTTGTTTTGGAAGTTCTATCACTTTTTTCGGAGGATTAAAAAGAAATTGATCGACTTGTCTCAACTTCAATGCTAAGACTGAAGTGGTTTCATTTTCTTGCCAATGTTCTGGAAGTTTGACACTCAGTTTGCCTCAAACACATCAGTTCCAGCATGTTTCGTGCTGTGGCAATGATGTTCTTTTATGTGTCAGACCTCGTAAATGTCTTGAAAGTTCGGAAAATGTTTGATTTTAACTTGGCATTAAATAATCCTGATCTAAACATACAAGATTAATACAAATAGCTGGTAAAATAAATCATCCATATGAACTGATTGCTTTGAACAGAAAGAGATTCTTCAAAATGATGTTTCTTCCTGTCTAATATACAGTAACCATTTAGATGTTAAAGGCTTTGAGAGTCTGGAAAATTTTGGTTGAGGTACCTTTAAGGTGCTTGAATTTTACTCTGGTAGATGTAATGTGTTTTTGGCACCTGTGTGTGTGTGTGTGTCTACAGGCTCCCCTCTGAGGGCAGTCAGACTGTACTAAGTCCCGTGGTGAGCTGTGGCCCATCCGGCATGCTGCTGAATCGTCCCGTGGTCCTTACTTTGCCCCACTGTGCCCAGCTTGACACCCCCACACCAGACTGGACCCTCACACTCAAGACACAGACACACCAGGGGGCCTGGGAGGTGAGACAGCCTCTGACTGGTACCAAATAATCTATATTTGTTGGACATAATTGAACCATACTGTGATCTGTTCTCAGGAGGTGCTGACAGTAGGGGAGGAGACTTTGTCGTCTCCGTGCTACCTGCAGCTGGAGGAGGAGTGTTGTCATGTTCTCATGGAGCAGCTGGGGACATACGGCCTGGTGGGCCAGTCCTGCCCTCCACAGCCTGCCTGCAAACGTCTGCAGCTGGCGCTGTTCGCCCCTCGAGCACCCTGCCTCTCCCTGGACTACAGCCTCCGAATCTACTGCATCCACGACACCCCACATGCACTCAAGGTGCTGCTCGTGTGTTCGCCAAACTGCCTGTGCAAAAATAGTGTTTATTTGTTCACTTCTCTTCTTCACTTTTCTTCTTCTTGCCTTTCGGTTTCTTAATTTCTATGATACCAATCGGGCAAAGTTTATAGCGTGAATGTTTAAAAAAAATTAAGCTATAACTGTAACTGTAACATTTAGGTTACTGAAAAATGTCTTGTTCATTTTTGGGTGTACTAAAAGACACTTTTAGTACCTGATTAGCAGTCCATGACGCTGCCTCACTGAACTGCTGCCGCTGGCACCGGAGCAGTGTCCACATAGACAACGTTTCAGCTGCTGCGCTACTGTGGAACTGCCTGCCATCTACATTGAGTTTTCCCTTGATAATGACCATTAAAAAATAGACATATCATTTAATTTTCTACTGCCATATAACCACAACTCAAAGCTTATCGACTCACTATGGAAACTTTGTGTTTGCAAATGAAGAGATTCTTTCAGAAGCACCTCAGGGCTTTTATTGTGAGATAAAAAAGGAAGTGTTGAATTAATTTTTTTCAAGCCTTTAACATCTTCTGTCAATACCGATATTGAAGCTGTAATGAAGGGTGTGTTGTTGCAGAGGGAGTGTCAATATGAGTGTCAAAACTTAATTAGAAATCAAACCAATGGATGATGTCACAATGCATGTGTCCATTTCTTCAGTACAGTCTGCGACCACATCAGCTTTTAAAATACAACAGAGATAAAGCTCCAGCACACAGATTAAATTCCAGTATCATGCTGATCTCCCTTACGCACTAGAAGCAACGACTCAAAATAGTACAGCACAATACAAACCACCAAGTCAACAGCAAGTGAGCTCCCCATCCAAAGTTGGACTCACTATTTTCCTGCTCTTAGTTCCTTTTTGTATAAAGTGTTCATAGACCAGCCGGGGTAGTAAACATGAGCGTGCTGTGTGCAGTTTGCTGGCATCACATTACATGATTTCTGGCTGCTAAAGTTCAAACAGCTTTCAAACTGTTAGCTCTCACTCATTTCCATTTGGAGACACTGACTTAGATGATGCATGACTTATTTTAATTAAGCATTTGTAAAAGCATGTTTTATGACAATTAACCCGTAATAAAATGAATAACATAAATGCTTGCCTAATCCATTCTTCTGTCTTTGTCTCTGCAGGAGGTGCTGGATTTGGAGAGGAGTCTAGGTGGAGTTTTGCTGGAGGATCCCAAGCCGCTGCTCTTCAAAGACAGCTATCACAACTTGCGTCTGTCCATCCACGACATTCCTCACACTCACTGGAGAAGCAAACTGCTGGCAAAGTATCAGGTGAGTCTCTTGATATGCACAGTGCCTATAGATGTGGACGTGTTCATCTCCACAGAACACATAAAACCATAAAAGTAGTGATAAATTGTCAGTGTTACTTCAAGCCTAAAATGCAGTAGCTCCTAAGTAAAAACCTTGGACTGAAAAACTCTTTGTTTCACTTCAGTAGAATGGCTATTTTCTCAGAAAACACAGGACTACTCGCTTCTGTTGTAAACATCCAAACCCTCTGCTGCATTCTCTTGGCGGCCGCACCAAGATTGCAGTCTGAACCCTCGCTGAATAACCAAACAGGAAATCTGATAGTGGTCCTAATTTATGGACAGTGTGCTTAGGAAATAAATTGTCCTCTGACACACAGTTGGTGGAAACACCCAATATCAAAATAAAGCATATTGCACTCTCCTCGAATGGAAACTGTGATCTAGATCCCTCCTGATTGTGCTGCTCAGGATTAAACCACTTTAATCACAGTGCAGAGACCATTTTCTTCTTCACATTCGTCTTTGTTCACAGGAGATCCCGTTCTATCACATCTGGAGCGGCAGCCAGAGACCCCTGCACTGCACCTTCAGCCTGGAGAGAGGGAGCCTGGCCGTGTCACAGCTCACCTGTAAGATCTGTGTCCGACAGGTGGAAGGGGAGGGACAGATATTCCAGCTGCACACGGATATTCAGGAGGTAAATGGGGATGTTTCCCGTGTAAAGAGCTTAATCTGGCGTGTGTGTGCATTAGTTTTTGGAAGCGAATGACAGAAATGATTTATTTGTATTTTATTTTCAAACATAGCTGTTTGCAGGATGCATAGCAAAGAGGAAATGTATCAAATAGGGACTATATAACTGTAATTGGAAGATGGGGAAGCAAAGTAAAGTAAAGGTGTTTTAGCCTCTAAAGTAAATTCATATATTGATGTAAAACCACATCTCACAATGAATTTCATACATAAAATAGACACATTACAAATCTGTCTCAGAGGAAACGGGCGAATTCAGAATAGGTTTTGAATCCTTTAAATCTTCTCTCGCTGTGTTGAATGACCAAGGTTGGCTCATGTTTTCTATCTTTTATCTTTTTTGTCCTTTCATCTTTTAAACTTCTTTGTTCCTGTTCTTCTGTGTTATTTTTCTTCCTGCTGATCCTGCCTCAATATCCACAAAATATAACCTCAGAAATACAGTTGTGTAAAGAAATGACTGACTGACATACTACTCACTGCCAAACTTTGCTTAAGAAAATGTAAGCACAGCCGCTTCTGATCCACATGGAGCGAACAGCTCTCATTAAGAATAAGAATAAAGACTTTAGCGCGGATGGTATTGTTTAGTTATGTAGGTCATATAGAGGCACATTAAGTTTTATAACCAGCTAAAACTCTGTGTAGTTGCTTAAAATAAATGCAGATAATATGCAATAAAAGCCACACAGTTTCTGAAAATTAAAATCCAATTGGCCTCAATGTTTTTCAATTTCTGCTTCAATCCAGACTCTGCCCCCGCACTCGCCCCTCCCGTCAGGAGGTACCTGCCTGCCTTCCTCTCAAGTGGGACCCTATGCCTTTCGCTTGCCTGACTCCATCCGCCAGAAGATCTGTGCCAGTTTGGATGCACCCAGCGCTCGAGGATGTGACTGGAGACTACTGGCACGCAGTCTTGGCTTTGACAGGTCAGATCTGCCTCACATGTTTATGTGGCAGAGGCAGCTTGGTCACGCACAAGTCCAGTGTTGATTCTCGAGCTCCTAGTTCCTACTGTCAAGTGATAACTCACAATAGTGTGCAAGGAGTATGTTTTTTTTTTTATTTCATGCAGACTGCTAGCTGTAATAAAGCACACCACATGCAGCAACTTTTTCTTAAATTTCTCTGATATTTTCTCTTAATTGTCTCTTAAGAGAAAAAAAAAACAAAAGTCACCCCCAGATGCAACAAACATCCTTAATCATCCAAATCTGATCTCACCCAGGCGTGTTGAAGGATGAATCCCATGTGATCATAATTCTTTCATACGGTATTAGGACAGGTAATGCCTATTAAATACTAAATACGTAGGGGTAAAATAAAGATGATTTTCCCGAGTGTCAGTACTGGAAAACCCAGCTAAAGAAGAAAAGGTACAAGCCATTCTTACAATTACTAAAGCAACACAAGTTCAATTATTTTTTATTTGAGTGTACAATTAAAAAACATGATTTAGGAACAAAAACAATCAGATTAAAATAAATTAAATGGAGATTTCTTTTTTTCCAAATGAGCCCAAATCTAATATTTAAATATATTCCTCTCAGTTTGATTAGATGATGTTCATGCATTTTCATGATTTGTTTTTATGTATCTTAAAATGTTTGACAAACAATTTGTGAAAAGTGCTCTCAACCAATTGTGTAACATTTCCCTTACCTCAAATAGACCAAAAATAAGGAGACATTGATGAATAGCAGAAATCAATGAGTGCAATCAGAAAAGCGTAAATAATGCTTGCAATAAAAAAAGAGGAAATGGATTAGTATATGGCTTCCTGCATGAGGCCCTTTGTGTCACATTCTTCGTGCTGAGAAGAATCAGGAAAACATGTCTGAAAATGAAGTTTAGGGACATGATTAAACATTGCATGTTATACATTGCTTCAAAAGATATTTCCCCTACTAACCAGCTAATCCTGCTTTTTGTTGGACAATGTTGGACCCTTGAGACAAACTGTACCAACAGCATTTTATTAAAGATGTAAAAATGTCTGTGATCAATAACAGAGTGCTTGTCTTTCTTCTCCTTAGGTACTTGAACTACTTTGCAACAAAGCCGAGCCCCACAGGTGTTCTACTGGACTTATGGGAAGCTTGTCACCAAGCTGACGCAGACCTGGTCTCTCTGGCGACCGCGCTCGAAGAAATGGGCAAAAGTGAAGTGCTAGTTGTCATGACAACAGATGGGGATTGTTGATTGGTCAAGGAACGAAAGAGAACAAGCCAGACATTTTCTTTTTCTCACCACCGTGATGAAAATAAGAATACCTGCCTATGAATATGCACATCCTGGCACAAATCATAAGCCCACCGAGCATTTTGTATTACCTCTGCCTCATCCTCCTTTTTCACTGACCCCTGATCAGCCACTGTAGCTACCACCGTAACCTATTCCCACGATAACTGCTAATCTGATTCAGCTTGAATCCTCCAAAGCAATGTTGCATCTGCAAGATGTGAACACAATTTGAGTGTACGAAGGCGGAAAATGGGTGTAAAGTCATCTGTCATATGTGGTGTGTTGACTGTCTCCTGCAAAGATTGAAAATTACACTATTCTTGTATATAAATAACAAAACAAAATTCATGTATTCAGCACACTGAAGCACGCACAGTAAGACGCTAACACGGGATTACCCATGTTTCAGTAGCAGCATGAAAAGTGCATGATTTAACACCATCTCACCTCATGGCAGGGGCTTTTGTTTTCTCCATTGTCATTCTGTGTGCGCAGTGAATGACAGGCAGCAACCGACCTGTCTGAAACCTCCTCAGGCTACAGACACAATCCAGCACACACACATACACACACATGGATAGACCGGTCATTAACCGGCTCTGAATCAGATAGGCTAGGATTTCTCCTCTAACTGCTTCGACTGTCGACAAATCACATGAGGTCCGAACCCTTGAGCATGTCGCTTTGTGCTGGAGAAAAAAAAAAAGCTGCCTCTTCTTTGTGGTAGGAGGGTGAATTGTGAAGTTCATTTAAAGAATTGGCAGATAACTGACCGACTGACTCTTTATATTGTACCAACAAATGCCTCAAAGCCTTGGCATATCATTCTGACTCACAGGGGTGTTTCTCTTTTCATCTCTCCTCGCATTCGTCTATCGCTCTGCCACACTCCTCCGATCTGCTGAGAAGAAGCTGCAGGAGAGCTTTTGGTCATCCCTTAAAAGTTTCCTTTGGGGAACGCTCTTTAAGTTATTATCCATATTTGTGGATTTTTTTTTTTTTTTCATTTCTCTTGCAATCATATAGAATCCGTTCTATCATGTGTGCTTGTTTAGCTGCTGTTTTTAATTTGAGTAGAGCAGGCCAAATGGGACAGTTAGACGCACGGTGGAATAACAAAACCATGTTTATTTGTTATTTTTAATACGGTGAAACTATTGAAAAAGTCATCTGTAAATCCTGATTAGAGGTGGTCAAATGTCCAGGTGAACATACTGTATGCTGTATTTCATAGGCTCTCTGCTTTGCTCCAACTGTTCAGACAGATAAATATTACAGAATAGATTAGCCTTGAATCAACTGGGCAGCAAGGGACCATCAAATTTACCTCAACACTAACTGCATTATGTTTCTATTCTCTGTCCGCCACTTATCTACGTGTCCATCTGTCGATCCATCGCCCTGTAACTCACTTTATCTCCTTAGTTTAACAACATTTTGTTAACCTTTTTACTAAGCCGCCTGCTTTGTGGTCAGGGTCCTCAAGCTTTTTGCATTATCAATACAGTTCTGTCAGTTATTGTTGGACGGGAATTGAAATGCTTTCATCTGTAACTTTTTTATTAAGTTCTGTCTGTTATTGAGTCTTTTTTTTTCTCCCTCTAAGCAAAAAAAAAAAAGTGTTCATATCATTGAAACCACAAAAACCAAAACACAGGCAGTATCCCTCCTCTTCAGCAGTGAGTCATGTCACTGTTTTGTGTGAATGAACTGAAATACACAAGTGTATGTGTGAGTGTGAGTGAGTGGGTATGTGTGGGCAGGTGGGTGTGCACATACTGTATGTGCGCACGCTTAAGATCTGTCATTTCTCTTTGTAAGTGCTATGCAAGTACAAAAGAAAAGCGAAGCATTTTGACTTCTTTTGTTTCCTGGAAGAGTAATTCTATTTTTTCAGATCAGGGCATTGACAGGGTTTTGATTTTGTATCCTAAAGTGGTTTAAGAGTGGTTTAACATTTTTTGGTTATGGTGGATCGGAAGGATTGGATCACTGACCAAGGAAGCTACTGCTGAAAAAATACATGTGGGAGAACAAAATAAAGTATGGTGCAATGGCTACAAAACAAGTTGCGACTACCGTCATGAACCCGCGCCCTGCAGGTCTTTGCCCGTGAGGAAATATCTGAACACAACCTGTTCAGAACTTTGGATCCCTGAACACTGCAGGACTATTTTCTTTCCTCAAATCTTGTTACAGAGACTGGCTAGCTGTAGACTACAGTGTTTATTCGTCCGGATTTCTTGAGTATCTGTTGGATCTTTTGCCGTAGCTCTGGATAACGTACTGGAGCTGGACTGGGTTCCTCCTCGCTCCCATCAAAGAGAAAAGTTTAGCCTTTGTTCAAGAAGAAGTTGGACATTTTTATGAAAAAACACAAAATGGATTCAGTGACATTATTTTATCTCTGTAAAGTACCAATTGTAAATAAACGTCTAGCCTTCTTACCTGTAACTAAATATAATTTTTATGCAATAAATTATATTTCTTAGTTTAACAAGAGTTTGTGCTTTGTTGTTATTGAATTCAAACTTTTGCTTGCAAACACTGTAAGAGCAGCTATTATAAAAATCCATACAGCAAATTGCAGGTTTCTTTGGAGCTTCTTGACACAACAAAATAACTTTCAAATGGTGTCTGTGTTTTAATCAATTACACCCTATTTTCACAGAAAATACAAAGCTACTCAACCTGCCACTCTCTCACACCTTATTGGAAAATTCCCTTTAGATCCATTTAGCTTGGAAAGCTTTTAACTGGCAGGCTGTCCAGCCTTCAAATTAACAAGGTTTTAAAGACACTAATAGTGTCCTTTAAGGACTGACTCTGGCGCTGAGATCCAGCATTCTAACCTCACGCTATTTTTTTTACAAGAGCAGGATGTGTGGGGATTTGTCAGATTACGCTCTTATATTGAGAACAAATATCCCAGTGAGTGCACTGCAGCATGGTGTTAATGGCGGGCAACACTTTGCACCTGTTTCATTAGATGTACTGCTAATTGGGGACTGATATGCCACCCTTCAGTGCATGGCTTAATTGAACCTTTTAGAACGCATGAAGTCGTGGTACAGTATGAAAGCTTACTGCAGCTTCAACAAGATGTTTGTGCTCCTTTTTATGGAATAAACTAGGAATGACAGAGACTTTATTTTGAAGGCATGCACAATCTATTCTGAGAACGTGCTGCATGTGATGCCAGTACATGTACACACATATGTGATGTACAGTATTTACAACAGGTATTCTTCTTCTGCATTGTGAAAGAAGTTATTTTTTAACCACCTTAAAAGAAATTTAGATAAATGAATGTGACCATCTGTTTTAAGACAGGAGGGTGCTTAGAATTATAACCTACAGAATAAGTACATGAAGGATGTACTTGATTTTACGCTCATAATGGAAAGACAATAACAAAAATGGATCTGTTGTTGCCAGGGGGAACAGCAGGTCAGCAGCTGTGAGCTGGACAACCTCCACATTTAGACAGTGATTAATTTGATGATGATTGTTTCAGTCTTGTGGTGTCCACTTATGTGTCACAGGGAGTCTGCAAGTGTTCACTCCAATAGAAGACACAAAACCACCTGGTGTCATGATTGGCTGTAGAAGACTTTGAGTTTTTATTCTTTCAAATATTGCAACTGTTTTCACAGTCCAGAAAGGAACAATAAGACACTAAGGGTCATGCTGTCCTATGGAGCCCTCTCCTGGTAGATATGATGGATAGCCCACGTCTCTGCTAAAGTCAGTACAAACAAGGGGACAATATAATCTAAATTAATTCTGGCATTTTATGGATAAACAGGAAATATTTCCAATATGAGTGAAGTGTTAAATGCTTTACAAACCATTTATGATTACACTTTCACCAACTTCACCAAATACATATATATATGAATTTCACCAAAAATGGTGTATGAGGAGAGAAACTGTGGGGCAGGAGGTTAAAGATTTTTTCTGAATATTTTACAGCTTTATTTTACTCTCTAAATTCTGGCATTTTTATAAACCTAAATGAAGTTGAATATTTTTAAAACTGTTGAATGGGCTTTGAAAGATGAATCATATTCAGAATGTTTGGAAGATCTGAAAGGTGTTTCTTCTGAGTGAGTGAATAGCAATGTAATATATAAGTCAACAAAGTTAGTTCATTAGGTTTTTTGGTTGCTGGAATCTGGGTCTCAAGTAACTTGATAGGCATTTGCTTGTAATACAAGAAAAACTGGTGTGAATATGAATAGAATTAAATTGTGTGTAAATATATAGCACATATGACCATCTATATACATTAATTAAGAGTTATGCATTCAGAATAACCTTGATGTCAAGTTAGAAATGTGACGCACTGAACACAGACACATGAAAATGGTCACATGCAAACACGTTGTAATGTCGATGTAAATGTATGTCTGCTAAGTGTTTTATTAGATATCATAGACACACACTTCAGAGGAGAAAAACACCAGAGACTGACAGTCTCAACAGTTTGGCTGTGGGTGCCCCCTGGTGGTTATTTGGAGTGTCTACTGACCACCATTCAAAGCTACTGCTCAACACACACTCAGACACACACACACACACACACAAAAACAACCTTTGCACATTTACAAAATTGTTTCGTTTGCTCTCATTAAAAATTTTCGACATTACAATTTCTTTTTCTCTTTTTCTTTTTTTCTTTTTTTCTTTTTTTCTTTTTTTTTTTTTACTAATTCCCAAACATCAGAGACGCTCATAAGCTTAGAAAGAAATCTTTCTCTCTTTACACCGGTATAAATAAACTCAGGAACAGGCACACTTCAAATTGTATGATAGTATTGCATTCTTAAACTTCATAAAGGAAATGCAACAAATTATAATTTATTGCCATTACTGAAAATTATTCAGAATGTTTTCAATTTATCTCAAGAAACATCGTGTGTTTCATTTTATTTCGGACTAAGGCTTTGCCACTTTTGTGAGTGAATAAAATCTTTACATTTCACACAAGCCAAACATTACAGTTATCAATTTCACACAATTTTTTATGATATGAAAGTTTCTAAAAAATGAAGCATCCCCTGGAAAAGCAGAATGCTTAATCTTGCTTTCAATTAAGTTTTTACATCATTTACATCTGTGCATTTGAATGTGTGTTTTTGCTCTTTCTTCATTTTTAAGATTTTTACATTTCAAGCAGCTATGTTTTTGTTTGTTTCTGTTTGTGTTATTCAAAAAGCCTTGATAGTAGCATATCTTAAAAACGAATTAAATTTGAATTTCCTGAATAAAAGATATATCTCTGATCATATATTTTTCATTAATTAACTGGATTTAATTTGTAAATACGTGCTTTTATTTTAGAACCGGAAATAAGTAAAATATCATCGTCAAATCCAACAAAACTTCCGGAGAAGGTTTTGTTTACCGAATAAGAGGATGTAATATTTTACATTTTAAATTTATGTTAACTCGAAAATACTTTTTAAACAAACTTCAGTATTAGCATGAAATCATTCTCATACAACTTTAATTTACCTTGTTATTGAGCAAAATATGCGTTAGTTTTGAGTCAGTCGGTTAACATTTGTGTGTGCAGTGCTTTTATTGTGAAGGATTCCTCCCGGACGTTTTGCCGTTGCTGCTTCTGGTTAATTCATGAATAGCTGCCTACATTTGTTTGTCAGCTGACCAGAAATGTGTTTTGCTGTGAAATGGATTTTTGTGTCAGTGAAACACTTGTAGGAAAGACAGAAGCAACTGCCAGGGAGTCTCCAGCAGTGAGGTATGTTTATATTTTATTTAATAACCCCAACATTAGGCACGGGTCGAGTTGATTAGCCAGCTGCTAAGTTAGTGGGACATTTTTAAAAGGATGAGTTACACACTAAGATAACCTCCAATGTTTGTCTGTTTACGTCCGTGTCCACACCAAACAAACTTCGCCTGAAGATATTAGCAACGAAATCGCGACAGAATAAGGTGAATAATTTCATAATGAACAGTGAATACACGTTAGTGACACCAGCTGCCCACAGCGACCAGAGGTTGAGTCTAACTGCTGAGTTCAGGCTGGAGTTTCACTCCGTGTAATTGCTTATTCTTGGACAAGCATCATGTGAATACTGGTTCCTCATTAGTAGCACACATGATGCTATAGGATGCAAGGTCAGCTTTGCCCTTGCATGTCAGACTTCCTTTAACCTCCTTAAATAGTTAAAGTTATAAGCTCATATTGTGCAAACAAGTGTTGCTGGGGAGAGCATGGTCTTCTATTTGTGTCAGGGGCAGAAATAGTCAAAGCTCTCTGATTCTCTCTGTGGGATTCAAAGTACTGAAAGTTAGTAGCCTAAACAGTACCAGTCAAAAGTTTGGACACATTTTCATCCAATGGTTTTCCTTTATTTTAATTATTTTAAACATTGTAATATTAACATTGATTAATGTTGAATACATCAAAATATGAAAGAACACTTTTGGCATTATGTAGGGAAAAAAGTGTAAAACAAAAAGGTGGCTACTTTTAGGACTATAAAACATGGCTTGTTAAACACTTTTTTGTTACTACATAATCTTGAATTTCCCTCGGTATAAATAAAGTATCTATCTATCTAATTCCATACATGCTCCATCATAGCTTTAATGTTTTCAATATTAATCTACAATGATAAAACGTTGAATGAGAAGGTTTTGTCCAAACTTTTGACTGGAACTATACGTGTCAAACAATCATGTCTTGTGAAAACAGAGGTGGTAAATGTTGATTGCATCCACACACTGCTGCCAAATAGCAATGACTCCAACGCCCTTGTTAACCTTGTTGGTGCAGTGCTGGCTCAGGGAGAAAAGGACGGTGTGTTTATGTCACATTCCACATCATCTGAATCATGATGATGAGTCATTTTTAAATTGCATACCTTTCTGTCTCCATTAAGGTAGCAGTTAGTCATGTTCAGTTTGCTGAAAATAAACAGCTTTGCTATTTTGGATCTTGGGAAAATAGCTATGAGAAACTGAATGAAAATCCTGAGGCTTTAATGTGACTCCTTGCATTGCAGCATAACAGAATCTTGACAGTCAGACTGATCTCTACCAGCCACAGCACAGAGATCACTCCAGACTATGGCTTCACAGCAAACTGACTGTCTTTTCCTTTTTGGACAATCACAAGTAAGCATCATCAAACCCCCCATGTGTTTCAATAACATTATTATTGTGCAGATATTCTTTAAAATCATTTTTTGTTCTTCTTCTCCTTTGCAGCTCTCTGTTTAATGCTTCCTGTCTTAGTGTTCTTTTACTGTTACAACCTTCCCTTTTCTCTCTCGTCTTTACTTTGTTACTATCCTGTATTCTGCCTGTGAAAATGGACGCTACAGAGCCTGTGCAGCCCAGTCTCAACTCCTCCTATGTTCCCGCTGATCTGTGCAACCACCACACATCTGAGGATGAGGAGAGCGAGGACCAGGGTCCCACTGCATCGCTCCTGCCCAAACATTCCTCAGTGCCTCTGGCCGTGCGCTACAGTCCAGAGGACTCTTACTGTTTGGTTTACATCATCTTCTTTCTGATGGGCATCGGCTCCCTGCTGCCGTGGAACTTCTTCATCACAGCCAAACACTACTGGATGTACAAGCTAAGCAACAACTCTCATAGCAGCAGCAGCAGCAGCAGCAGTGAGGAGCAACGGTCAGACCTCAGCGTGAGTAAGACTAAATACAACTATTGTGTTTATTGTGCATACAGGAAGAGGCACATTTGTGCAGTTCTTCATGCTTTTAATAGAATTGTTACGGTCCTGTGATAGATGTGAGGACTGAGTGTACTTTCACATCTTTTATGGATGACCATCACCATTTAATAAAGAATGTTTATTCCTAATCAGAGTACTTTATATATAATATATTTAGACTGGCAGTTAACACCACAGACTTCCACTAAAAGTTAAATGGACAGCTGTGTCTTTGTTTATTCACTCTTGACCTCCTCACCAACATGTTTTGACTCAGTGCAGCATTCCCAATTTTGCCTTCAGCATTCTGATATTGATTGTTTTATTTGATTTAACTTAGAGACCACAGCCAAGACAAGGAAGGAAGGACTGTTTTTGATTTTTGTGTTTTTCCCCTCTGCTTTCACTTCCTCTTCTGTGAGAAACAATGTGAGTGTGTGTTTTTATATTCAAGCGAATTCAAATGTTTTACCCTTTCTGTGATTATTTTCAGGACTACTTTGAAAGTTATCTGGCCATCGCCTCCACTGTTCCCTCTGTGCTGTGTCTGATACTCAACTATGTCCT
>CAFUXE010000706.1:1085569-1099290 GCA_903364295.1 Serranus cabrilla
CCAAGTTGCTGTGGCAGGTGAGAGTTGAAACAAAGAAAACGACACCAAACGCTCCCAGTCATGAGGTTTTGTATTACACAACAACTACTCTGTTCCCGTTTAGACTTGGACTCACTTCTCCATCAATAGCCCTTATTCAGCTCGCAGCACATTGCTCTCAGCCACTTCTCTTTTTTCCGGTTTGAAACAGAGAGGCAGATGGACCATTTACATAGGAGTCTTAGATCAAAGCTGAACGATAAACTGGACCAAAGCTTTAGGAACATCTTTGGCAAACCAAGCTTTATTTTAAAGCATCTACTGCAGTTCTAAATGCAAGCCTTATATGGCACCATTAAAATGCATGTTGTGCGTCAAAGCACAACTTGTAGTTGTTACAACTCTTTACCTTCTACCGCATGCATTTAAACTGAATCTGAAAGTATGCTAAGACTTGAACAAACTGACTGACACTACTCACCAGTTCTCCTTTTATGATTCCCATGATGATGGGGTAGTACTCATCCACCATTGTCTTGCACTCGTCGGTAAAAGTTTTATCAGGGATGAGCTGGCAGACCTTCTCCAGGTACCCAAGAACCTCAGCCTGCAATCACACAAATACTCGGACATCAGTTTACTAAAGGTGTGTTTAAGCCTTGGTATCGTTTGTAGGCAGCTCATTCGCTTATCATTTTTTTCTCTCCCAACGGACCAGGAATTTCTTTTTATTTTACCTCAGTGGCATTGTCCTTCAGGAACTGCTCCACCACGATCAACACCTCTTTACACAAGTCACATGGCACCGTTTTCTGAAATTCAACAATTGGGTGTGTAAATAAAATATCAAGTGTGCACAATATACAGAACACCAATAAGAAATGAATGAAGGTTTGAGAGTTTTACATTAAGATAAGCATTTTAGAAAAGGCAAAACAATATGAATGGCACTTTCATTTTCACTGGAATAAAATGCAAATGAGTCACCATCTGGGGTTTGTTCCAGACGTTCTGCTGGCAGTGAGTCACAGCTCCACACAGAGACGCCGTCTTTACATTCTGACACCAGTAGGGGGGCCCACGGGCACACTGCTCAGTGCCCAGCAGAGGGGTCGCTACAGCTGCAATGTAGAAAAACAGGAAAAATTAAGGCCCAAGCAGGAATGGTCTTTTAATCTCCTTATCAAATGTTCAGTTTCTTCCTTTAGGAAATGCTGCACCTATTGGTCTGCTGCTGTCCATCTATCTAAAATAGACATTTTCATAAGTCATTCAGATGGCAGAGGGTCTGTAGCACAGAGCAAATAACATTTATTCAGCGTAGGCGCTATGGTTTACCACACCTTTTTAAAAAATTCTCCCTAGTGATGCCAGTGATAACAAGATGGGGAAATTTTAGGCTGACATACTTCCGTGAAACAACAAAAGGGTGAAATTGTGGAGAATTCCCTTTCAACTACAGTGGTTGGCAAGTTTAAATCTTAAAAGCAAAGGTGTAGAAAAATGAGGAAGAAGAGGTCAATGTAAACCTTGTCAGCTGAGATGTTGTTTTGCAGATGCTGAGCCATTTACAAAAAAATTAACTAGAGTATTTTTGAGATCAACTGAGTACTTTATTAGACCCAGAATTACAGCCACAATGTAGACAAAGAGGAAAATAATGGAAAAGCAGGTTTTACCTGCTGTCCATCTATCTGAAATTGACATTTTATTAGTAATTTAGACTGCAGAGGGTCTGTAGCACAAAGCAAATAACATTTTCTCAGAATGAATTGCAGCACGTCAAGTTTAACCAAGAGTAGACGTTACGGTTCACCACACCTTTCTTTAACAATCTTCCTGGTGATGCCAGTGAAAACAAGATGGGGAAATTTCAGGCTCACATACTTCCTCAAAACAATAAAAGACAGGAATTGTTAAGAATTAACTTTCAACTATATTGCTTGCCAATGTTTAATTATAAAACAACTGTGTAGAAAAAAGAAGAAGAAGAAGAAGTCAACCTTAACCATGTCAGTTGAGTTTTAAGATATTTTGCAAATGATAAGCTGTTTATTTAAAGGGAACTCTTTTTTTAATGTACTTTAAAGATCAACTGAGTACTTTGTTAGATTAAGCACTACAAAGTCTTATAAACATGAACAACTTAAACTTAGCATTGGGGATCTCAAATGCAATGAAACTCAACTCAGCAAAGAGTCAAGAGCAAAAGGGTTCATTTGAATTTTTCTATAAAGAAATGCACTTGTCCTTCACGTCCCCTACTCAAGCTTTCCTACACCAAGCAAATGCAATTGAACCTCGTCAGTGAGGGCAAAGAAAGGAAGAAAAAAAAGTCAGTGGACTTGTTCTGTGAAGCTATAACTACTTCAAACACTGTAAGCGCTGAGGGAAAAGACTCTTAACTGTTTTAAAACTGCCATGAACTAAAAACACAATTAATCCTATTAGCTCAAATAGCTAAATTGCATTGGAATATACCTTTAAATCTGTCTGATAAAAAAAAAAGTTGAATAAAGCAACAGACAGGAGAATATACCATAGGGGAAATGTATTACTTACATTTGCGTCACAGTTGCAGAAGTGGGTTTTAGTGATCATGCATATCATGAAAATGTTTTCTTATTCGGTCAATGCAAAAATAAGTCACTATTTCAGTTCTCCATTTCACTGAAGTGGAAAAAAGTGATGTGTGAAAGGAACTAAATATTTTACAGCCCTGTTTCCTGTTTTCACTACCACTCTCCTGCTCAAGGTATATACACTGATAAACTTCACATCTCAGTTTGAAAACTTACACTCAGATAGATGCTAAAATGCTGTAAAGTGTCTTTAATACAAAATAAAAGCAAACTTAAAGAAAGCTGTTCACTCAGAATATAAATGGATAAGTATGCATGAGTTGCCCGAGTCCAAGGAGTAGTCTTTGGTGATAACAACCAAGAATTGGAAGTGGAGGTCAGGTAAGACACTCTGCAAAGACAAACCTTCAAAATCCCCCAGCTACCCCACTGTCAGAGCCCTCCTGTTCATCATTCCTACCAATAGAGTTACAGTACAGGCAAGGCACTCCCACTCTTCACTTGAGTCACATGAGCAGTAAGAGAAAATAACAAGCTGTTCTCAAGTAGACAGACTGTACCAACCGGGACATTGCTGCACACAGCTGTAAACTTCTAACAAGGCACTACACAAAGGGATATATTTCCTTAAGCTTAAGATAATCATCCACAACAGAAAAAGAGTTTAACAAGAAGTCAGCAAAAAATGCTGTGACATGTGCAGGCCTTTATTTGACTCATTTTCTGTGACTCTGAAAGAGTTATCATAATGCAAGTGTATCAACATCACATGACACAGTGAAGCACAAAAGGGTTCAAATAGAATTAAGATCAACAAGAATGTGGAAGTGCAAGGAGGGCATTTTTAATCTTTTTTAACCAGAAAAAAGATAAGCACTAAATACACAAAGCACAAATACCATGATTTCCAGAAACCAATGAAGACTGCAAGAAACCACAGCTTGAGCTCTGATAAGAAGACATGGGCCATTCATTTCAGATCCATACTTCAAATACCAAGGACAATCAAACTCTATGTAATTGTATAAACAGTCCAGTCGTCTGTTAGTTATGTATGGCCTCGTGGCAGCAATAGATAACTGTTCATTTCACTGACCCAGTTTTGTCTGAACATAAAGATAAGCTAAACGGCTATAAGTGGCAAAAGTACACATGAAGTCAAATACAGGTATCACTACATTACAAAAGAGAAAAAACCCCTTGAGGAACAAAAACCGAAAACAACTACAAAGCGACACTGACCTTTTACTGAAAAGCTGAAATGGAAGTTGTTGGTTTAGAGGATCAAATGTTAAGTTCCCCGTAAAATCAAACAAAGGGTCAACAAGCAGCACATACAGTACGTTATCTGGTCAAAACAGACATGTTGGGGCAGATCAGCACTCACTGAAGAGGTTTTAATGAGAAAGCATTGGCCAGTACCGATATAAACACGACGCAAATGATTTCGAAAGTGTTAATGTCAGTTAGCTAACGTTAGCTGCTGAGGTAGCTAGCTTCATTGTGGTGTGTCCACATAATTTGCATTAACAAATAATAACTAATGACTGTTAAAATTAAATTTCCGCTGACATTGTGTCACTATTACGCTAACTAGCTAGCATTCGCTCAGATGCTAATGTTAGCAGAGCTATCAATTAATAGCTGACGTTAGGGCGAAAGGGCCAACAATAACGGCTCAAAACCTCAAAGGCAAATGGTGAAAATTCATGAAACAGAACTTCCTCACAGATTTAGCAAATGTATTCAATGCGGACAAACACCAGACTTCTGTTCATATTACATAAAACCAGCGTTTGGTGCTAAAGTTGACCGACTTCTAACTGTTTACCAAACGCTGTATGAAAGCTTCCGCGTTTTTATGTCGAAACGCACTTAGCTAGTTACACAACCAGATAGTCTTTACTGTGAATCTAACGCTGTCTGAATCTTATCCCTGTCTGTGTACAAAACACTATTTACATTTTGATATTACCTGAAGACACGAAAAGTAGAGTTAGGAGCAGCATGACTCCGCTGTTTTTTAGGTTCGCCTGTGTTTGTTTCTGGTTTGTCGGTGCTGGCTGAAGCTGACGGGAGTCTGATGAGCACTGCAATGCAGAAGGTGAGGCTGGCTGCTGCCTTTATGATCTCACTGTCAGCTGACTGCTGAGCGAGACATGTGACTGCCCCCGCCTGTCTAACGCTCTAATGTGATCATTTAATGTCAACATCAAAACTATCCAACACTTGATTGAAAGACGTTAACTAAAACGTTTTTCTTTCTTTGTTTGCTTGTTTGTTTGTTATGTTACTTTGAACATAAACAAGAAATTGTTCAACCTTTGTTTACACGTTCAAAAAGGAAAATTACAAACCTATTAAATCTCATACTTTCTCCATATGTTGATTGATTTTCAACCACTAATTACCTTTAAAATGTTTATAAATATAATAGTTATCTGTTATCTCTGTCACATAAAAATATAAATTCATATACATATCCTTAGAAAAATAGAAATTATCATAAAAAGATACAATTCATTACTTATATATTTATCTCCATCATATAATTACTAGCTGAATAAAGCAAGGGCTGTTTATAGTTGTGCAATGGTTGATGATGTTCAGATTAGATTATGTTTATACACTTAACACTTTTTTTTAACCATGCACAGCAGCATTAGTTGGGCTGTATAGTTTATCAGTTCTATTTATTTTCTCCCTAGTATGTAAATGGAAAGCCATTTGATTGACAAAAAAAGCAATGCTAATTGCAGGCTACTAAATTAAAACTGTTAAATTCAAATTGTCCATAGTCCATAAGTGCATTGTGTGATTACTGTAGGATTAGGCACGGCCAAGCCAAGGTGGATTTTCAAAATGCCATTCCAGGTCGTTAATAAACAAACCTAAGAAAGTCCCTGAACACTGGTATTCCTGATAATGGGTAGGTTGTGTAATTCGATCCCCTGAGGACAACTCACCTCGGATCGGCTTCTGTGGCAGTGTATTAGTTGTTTATTACTTACAGTGTTTTCTAAAAAGGTGTTGCTCAAGTCTCAATGGCAACACAACCAACTTACAAATGATGAGAACTGTATAACACTTGCACACGCCTAGAATTAAACAGGGAAATGAAACTGATCACATTACCAAGGGTCATGTGAAGCACAGTGTAGTGAAGTAGTCAAGAAAAAAAATTGCAAGTAAGATAGAAAAAAGTAGTTTATTATGACATAACATCCAACTTAGGTCAGCAACTATGGAAAAGGTCAAATAGGGAAGCATCACACGGTACATCGTCTGGATATGGGCTGTGAAAATCTGTAAAACAAAAAGGGAACAACCATTATGTAGGGTTAAGTTACTGCACAGTCAGCACCGCATGATCTCCATAAAAAGAAGGTAAAGGACATTGACTGCATGAACGAGTTGTTAAAGAGAGGTTGTTAAAAAGTTGCAATGATCACATTTTAGAGCTGTTTTTTTTTATCATGAACACACACCAATAAGAACATTTTCAACAAGAATTGTGACTAAGATATTTACTGAGTTTTTCAGTCAAACAACAACAGTGCTTTCTATTGGACAAACTATGTAAGGCCTATTTACACAAACAGTTTACCTATTCCCAAAGGTACCTTTGTGCAGAGACAGGGCTGTATCTATCTTTCTCTATAAATTCGCATACAAGAAGAAAGGACACAAAGGTCGGACAGGGCAGTGTCTTCAATCAATAAAAGCAATACAAGTATCTGAGAGTTGCCCAGTAGTGCTAATTTTGGACATCCCTCCTATTGGTTGTAGCATTTTACTCAACAGCTTTATTGATGTCAAAACTTGGAAAATAAACAAATATTTTAAGATTAAATCCATTTAACTTTTAGTCAGTAAATACATCTTGTGTGAGGGACCGCCCTGTGGCTTATTATCCATAATTAATCTGTTAAGCTACCAAGAAAAACAAAACATGCAAGGTTTTAGGCCTGGCTAGCTATTGTTTCTTAATAGCCCAGGCTGTACTAAAATAAAAAGTTAGCTGGCTAGTGCATTGACAGAAAATTCATGAACTCCAACAACTCTTTTTGCTTTTGTCAATACATTTATGAAAGCACATAAAAACTGCATGTCACATCTTGTAGTAGTTGTTTTGGTGTTTGTCTTAAAACAGATTTAAAACTAGATTTTTACTTGGGGATTTTGTTGATCTCTATCTTAACCTGATAGAATTTTTGAAATGTGAAATTTGTGTATTGCAATATGTTTAGTGATACTACATTGATTTTTAATATGTAGTGTACATGATTTGTAGCAGACATATTGCAGAATAAAGTTATTCTATGATGCTGGATGTTACAGGAGCTGTGACCAACACAAATGCAGATCCACTGCTCTGATTATTATTTTAAACTTTATTTATTTAGACACATTTCCTGAAATTAGATTTGAAAAAAGATTAAATATACATATATTATATTGCCCTATCCAAACTTTTTTTTAGCATATGAATACATGACGAAATTAACATTAAATTGTAGCCCTAAATCCATGCCTGCAGCAGTTACATGGGTGGACACAAGATCTCACAGTTTGGATGACTTGTGCACAAAGTCAATGAAAACATGACGTGTGTGCGGGATACATGTTATTTAGTGATGTACTTGGCTTTACCAACAGCAGTCATTCCTTACATTCAATCACTGTTGAGGGCCACAGCAGTTACTGCTGGAGACCTGGGTGTCCTTCTTCAGCACAGTGGGTCTCACTACGTCCACGTCCCGGTGCAGGTGATTCAGCAAGCCTGTGAGGATGTTGGGGGCTGCGTAGAAATCGATCAGAAAGTACGCCCCTCGGCTGTGCCTCTGATTGTGTTTGGTTATCTTGTAGGGCAACAGTCTCTCCCCCAGGTTCTCAATGTCCCTCACCACCGCTCCGCGCTCCATGAGAGTCTCCACTGACCGCCGCAGAGTAGCCGCTGTGGCCGGCCGCTGCATCGCCTTCAGGATCAGGGCGAGTTCGTAGCGAGGCATGGCTTCTGCGAAGAAATCCTCGATTCACACTATAAATTAAACTTGCGATGGGTCGGTGTCATGCCAGATGACTCCTTTCAAAGGCGACCATGTTATGACACGAGGAACAGGAAGGTCTTTGGTGATGACGTATAAAGCATGCGCCCCTATTGATGACGAGATGGCTAACAACATAAAAATATTAAAAGAAATACTTTAAAATCTGGAGCTACTAAGAAACTAATGGTAAAGGAATGCATTTTCTTTCATAAAGTATTTTATAAACTGGTACAATCTGAATGAAGTGTAACGCTATGGAGGACCTAAGCTTTCAAAATCATCAATAAATGACTCGATAGATTAATTGATATGCCATCAGAGGCATTTATTCATTGATGACATGTAGCAATAAAGTATTATTTATTTCAGCTATCTTTTGTCTTTTTATTTTTTAAAACCTTTGTATCGATGTCCCTATTTATTTCCCTTCCTTCTTGATTGTCCCATTAAAATTTTACATTTATAATTTTGTGTGCTGTTTACCCATGGCACCCTAATTTGCACAATGAAGAGGGACTGCATAATAAATGTTATAAAGAAAATATTAGACAAATAAATAAGTTTGGTTGAAATAAGGTGAGGTGTTGAGGCAAAGTAACACACACACAATTACACAATTAAACATTAATTAATACATGTACAACTACATTTAAAATAAAATAAACATTTTTTTTTTTTACTAAAACCAAATTCATTATAAAGAGGAAATTAAAGATGAAAGTAAATACACAGGGGGATCAGAGGTGAATAAACAAAAAAAGAGCTAAAGAGCTTTATATATGCGTAACATTGTGCTTTAATTGTTTTTGGAATGGAACTAGATGATGTTTAGGTTTGTCTATTGACAGTATGTTTCTTTTTTTCAGTATATTTCAAAATTAAATTTGATAACAAGGATGTCAACGTCATCATTAAGCGCCTGCGCACATGCCCACAAGTGACGCTCCGTGCACTTCCTTTCCTTCCAGAAGGAGCGTGGTGAAGATGGCGGCGCAGAACTCGGTGCCGAGTGATCTTTACAAATGCGTATATTCGTTTCTGTTGGAGAACAAGTTCACAAAGGCGGCCCAGCAGTTTCTGAAACAGACTAAAGTGGTAAGTGGCTCACCTGTTGTCGGTGACAGTCAGTGGGGCTCTCTCTGCACGAGCTCAGAGGCGACGTTGTTGAGACAGTCTGCACGAGGAGTAAACCTATAGCCATGTAAAGAGACCCGGTGAAGTTAACACGTGCAGGGGTTCAGGCACAAGTTGTACTAAAGCTGCCACTTGTTAATTCTTAAACAATTAACATTTGTATCTATTGGACTGTAAATGGTTATCATCTGGGTGTTGCATTTAAAGGAAAATGTATATTCTTGAAACTGAAAAACTGCTAGAAGTGATTGGTTAAGTTGGTGCTTCATGTGTTTGTCTACAGACTCCACAAGATCAAAATGAGGAGAGCCTCGTCGGCATCTACGACTTCTGGATGAAGTGAGTTGTTAATTCTCTTTGCATTTAAACTATTTAATTACATAGGCTTATTTATTTTGTACTAATTATGTTAACTTCGAAATATAGCTAAGTAAGGTTTGTGGGCAGTTATTTTTCCCAAATGCTGTCACTACTATGTCTACTCAATCAGAATCCCTCGAAGAAAAAATACCTTAAAGCAGACTGTTTTTGTATTGCAATGCCATTATCTGCAATCGTAGGTACAGTTTTCCTGGTTCATGGACAATGGTTTGCATTTTGCTTTAACGCAAGCACATTTACACAACTTGAAGAGAAACTGGTTGAAAATATAATCCAAGCTATTTATTTGATAAATGGTTAATTGTATTTTAGGGAAGAATATCACTATGATTTGTATATATAAGACTATGGGCTTTTCTAGGTCTCCTGAAGCCAAGAAACGAAAGGCACCCCCTAACACAGCGGAAGCTGCAAACGGCCCATCAGCCAAAAAAGCAAAACCCAGTGCAGAGAGCTCCAGCAGCGAAGACTCTAGCAGCGAGGATGAAGAGGCAGCTAAAAAACCAACTAAGGCAGCCCCTGCAGGTAAACTTGGGAATTTCTTGAGTTATGTCAGCAACTAATGAATTTTATTTAGCATTGTCTGATTATATTTCTGTGTTTGTTTTAGCAGCCAAGGTGGTCCCAGCTAAAGCAGCAGCAGCAGCTGCTAAAGCTGCCTCCAGCAGCAGTGAAGACTCCAGTGACTCTGAGGAGGAGAAGGCTCCTGCAAAGGCTCCTGCAAAGGCACCTGCAAAAGTAGGAGGAAACATGCAAATCAAAGATTAATTCCAGATCTAGTCCGTAATGCATGGTTTGTGGGTTTATGCTATTATTCATATTCTGCTACTGCTTAAAGGTTCCTGTGAAGTCACCTGCTGCTCCTGCTGCAGGAAGGAAGAAAGACACCAGCTCCAGCAGTGAAGAATCTGACTCTGAGAATGAGCAGCCTGCCAAAGCTCCGGCAACAAGTATGTTTAGAGGCGGAAGTCATTAACATTGTGTGCAAGCGTCTTTAATTGGCTGAATTTGAGCCAATAATTAAAGCGAGTTGTATCTAATTTACCTGATTTATCTCCGAATAACAGAACCCAAGGCTGGTGCGGTCACAACACCCAAACCAGCTGCTGCTGCTAAAGGAGCAGCTCCGAAAAAGCAGGAGAGCAGCAGTGAAGACAGTTCCTCAGATTCTGAAGATGAAGAACCTGCAAAGAAGGTATGCAAAATACCTGGCCATGTGTAACTGTAATTCCAGTGGTAAGGAATATGTATGTAAAATAGTGACTGTATTGGGAAAATGTATACACATTATACTTACTTCACATGTCCCATAGGCTCCAGCCAAACCAGCTCCAGCCAAGCCGGCCCCAGTAAAGGCTGCTGCTGCTGCTGAGTCGAGCAGCGAAGACTCTTCATCTGAAGATGAGGCTCCGCCCAGCAAAAAACCCAAAGCAGGTGTGATTTTTTTATTTTTATTTTTTTGTTAAAATTATATGCTCAGTGGCTTCCACACAGAACATAATAACCCGACAATGTCTAGATAGTAAAGATGCAAGGTGCTGGGAATACCAATGAACACAAGGAGAGGTTTGAATCCACAAAAGGGTCTAAATCTTGAAATTTTAAATAAAACTTTAAATATTGAAACTTTCACGCACCTTTTTTGGAGGTCAGAATTATGTTGTTGGTACACCCTAGTCCCTCCTCCCCAACACGTCTCACAGTTTCCTCTGTCTGGTAGGAGCATACAGTGCAGTCCCACCTCCTGCGTCAGTCCAGAAAGCTCCAGCTGCACCAGCAGCAGCAAGCAAAGCAGAGGACAGCGACTCCTCAGACAGCAGTGATGAGGAAGAAGAGAAGAAAGTAGCTGGTAAGATGTGTCTACATTTTCCACACCTGAATTATCAGCGTTTTTTTTATAGCATGTCTAATAGCATTGTAATCCTCACAGCAAAACCTGCACCGGCAAAGACAGCTGCCAAACCTGTAACACCCAAACCTGCTGCAAAGAAGAAAGAGTCCAGCTCTGAGAGCTCAGGTAACTATCACAATCCCAGTCTTAGTTTCTTCTTGGCTTGAGCTGATGTCAGACATGTGACAAATGTTTTTGTTCATGTCTGTGACTTCACAGATTCAAGCTCAGATGAAGAGGAGGCAAAGAAGCCTGCAGCCAAAGTCACCCCAGCTAAAGCTGCGCCAGCCAAACCTGCGCCAGCCAAAGCTGCGCCCGCTAAAGACTCAGATTCAGACTCCTCAAGTTCAGAGGATGAAGAGGAGGCAAAGAAACCTGCAGCCAAGGTGACCCCAGCTAAGGCAGCTCCAGCTAAACCTGTTGCAGCTAAAGCAACACCTGCTAAAGAAGACTCATCAGAGGAAGATTCCAGCTCAGACGAGGAGGAAACTGCAAAGAAGCCTGCAGCTAAACCTGCACCTGCCAAGACTACCCCAGCTAAAAAAGACGAGTCCTCAAGCTCAGGTAAGAGACACCCGGTTTTGAGCATGTGAGCTAGGTATCTATTAATAAACTAGCAACATGGTTTACATTCATGTGTCTGTGTGCAAAATGTTCAAAATATAATTTGTTATTCCAGAAAGCAGCTCTGAAGATGAGGCTCCAGCCAAACCTGCTGCTAAAACTGCAGCCAAACCGAAGCCTGCTGCTGCTGCCTCTAAAGCCCCAGCCAAGGCAGCAGAGAGTAGCTCTGAGTCAGAGGACTCCTCTGAGGACGAGGAAGAACCAGCAAAAGCCAAGCCAGCAGCTAAGCCGGCAGCTAAACCTGCGACGCCCGTCTCAAAGCCTGCTACTCCTGCAGCCAAGCCTGCTGCTGCAGCAGAGAGCAGCTCAGACTCTGACTCCTCCTCTGAGGATGAGGAAGAACCGGCTAAGGCTAAACCAACAGCAGCTAAACCAGCTGCAAAGCCTGCTGCAAAGCCTGCTGCAAAGCCTGCTACCCCTGTTGCAAAGCCTGCCGCTGCAGCAGAAAGCAGCTCAGACTCTGACTCCTCTTCTGAAGATGAAGAACCAGCAGTCAAGGCTAAACCTGCAGCTGCAAAGCCTGCGACTCCTGCAGCAAAGCCTGCGACTCCTGCAGCAAAGCCTGCTGCAGAGAGCAGCTCAGACTCTGACTCTTCTTCTGAGGATGAAGAACCAGCAGTCAAGGCTAAACCTGCAGCAGCTAAACCGGCTACGCCAGCCTCAAAGCCTGCTACTCCCGCAGCAAAGCCTGCTGCAAAGCCCGCTGCAGCAGCAGAGAGCAGCTCAGACTCTGACTCCTCTGAGGATGAGGAAGAAGCAGCTAAGGCAAAGCCTGCAGCAGCTAAGCCAGCCACACCAGCTGCAAAGCCTGCTGCAAAGCCTGCTGCTGCAGCAGAGAGCAGCTCAGATTCCGACTCCTCTGAGGATGAGGAAGAAGCAGCTAAGGCAAAGCCCGCAGCAGCTAAGCCAGCCACACCAGCTGCAAAGCCTGCTACTCCCGTTGCAAAGGCTGCTGCAGCAGCTGAGAGCAGCTCAGACTCTGACTCCTCTGAGGATGAGGAAGAAGCAGTAAAGGCCAAGCCAGCAGCAGCAGCAGCTAAACCAGCTACCCCAGTAACTAAGCCTGCTGCAAAGCCTGCTGCAAAGCCTGCTGCGGCAGCAGCTGACAGCAGCTCTGACAGCGACAGCTCAGACTCTGAGGATGAGGCGGCCAAACCTGCAGTCAAAAAAGCAGCCCCTGCTGCTACACCCCCAGCCACAAAGGCAGCTGCAGCGCCAGCAAAGAAAGCTGAGGAGAGCAGCTCTGACTCCTCTGACAGCTCTGATTCAGAGACGGAGACAAAGTCGACCCCTGCCAAGCCTGCAGTCGCCAATGGCAAGGCAGCAACACCCAAGACCCCAGCAAAGCCAGCAGAGTCCTCATCCAGTGACAGCAGCTCTGAGGAGGAAGAAGAGGCCAGCAAGAAGACTGTAAAACCTGCTACACCTGCCGCAACACCCAAGACGACACCAGCAGCGAAACCTAAAGAGAGCAGCAGCTCCTCGTACAGTTCCTCAGAGGAGGAGGAAGCACCTCGCAAAGCAGCCACAGCACCTACCACCCCCACAGCAAACGGTAAGGCTCAAACAAATACTGAACACAAAGAAAGAAATGTATTCATGGGCACACTGGAACCATCAGACAGCCATTACTAGAAAGGGTATAGCCTGCATGTTAACTGTATGGAACACATATTGATGACTGGTACACAGTTGTTCTCCTTAAACATGAGCACAAGCAAGTTTTTTTTTTTTACCCCTTCTGATGTATGCAGGTACCAATGGAAAGAGGAAACGAGACGAAGAATCATCAGAAAGTGAAGAGGAGGAAGAGTCAGAAGTCAAAACACCCAAAAACAAGAAAGCAACAACTACACCACAGACGTTCCCTAAAGCCAATAAGAAGGTAAGGCCGGCTGCCAGAGACAGGAATCTGATCTTAAGCCTGCGTTTCCTTCAGGGAGAAGAGCCGTAATTTGATAGATTACCTTTGTGTGTTTCAGTCTACCAACATACCATTTCGCAGAATAAGAGAGGAAGACGTATCAGTGGATCCCCGTCTATCAAACAACTCTTTTGAGGCAAAGGTGAGTTTCCGGC
>CAFUXE010000706.1:1099804-1127497 GCA_903364295.1 Serranus cabrilla
GAAGGTAAGGCCGGCTGCCAGAGACAGGAATCTGATCTTAAGCCTGCGTTTCCTTCAGGGAGAAGAGCCGTAATTTGATAGATTACCTTTGTGTGTTTCAGTCTACCAACATACCATTTCGCAGAATAAGAGAGGAAGACGTATCGGTGGATCCCCGTCTATCAAACAACTCTTTTGAGGCAAAGGTGAGTTTCCGGCACCTTATACTCATGTTACTTTTTAAAATGAAAAATGTATTTGTGGTTGTTGCCTAATATTGCTAAAGTAGCCCAACAATTTACTCTTTAAACAATGTATTTATTTGTCTTTGTCATTGCAGTATGGAGCCGATGGGGACTGGGGCCAGAAAGCCAACGATGTGCTCAAGTTCACAAAAGGCAAGTCGTTCCGCCACGAGAAGACGAAGAAGAAGAGGGGGAGCTACCGCGGCGGCGCCATCTCCACCTCAGTCAACTCTATTAAGTTCGACAGTGACTGAGGACCTTCCTGCTCTGGTTCCTCCCACCCGAACTTGACTGTACCAGTGTGATCAGGACCGAAACGCTTCCTCCCCCTGTAAACAGTCCCTCTATCACCACCATCCAGCAGCAGCACACTGACAGGAATGTGAACCGTAGAGCTGAGCTGGCACTGGCATTCAGTTCGCCTTCGTTAGTTTGTTATGGAGAGCATTGGTTTGCTCTCTAATCTGAAGCAACAGTTAGTGGAGCTGTTCCCAGCTGTGACTTCAGACTATACTGCTAAAGGTTGACATCCATGTGACATTATTACCAGTTATAGCCACTAGGTGGCTGCAGGCCACCTGTTAATGGTAAAAATGTGTTGTTGGGTCGCTGATTTGCTTGTTTAGACGTTAAGCTCTACTTTCTTCTCAAATGACTGATGTCATTTTCATTTATCTATGTATGAATGACAGCCATCCATCCCAACAGGTTCTTTATGACATAATGTGCTAAGAAAAGGCTGATATTGATTTTTAATGGATCACATGGATTCTTTAAGTTTGTTCGGTCGTCTGTCAATTTTTATTTGGCCACATGTAAAAGTGCACAGGGTGTGCGCTCTGTTTTTTTTCTCTTTCCATTACGCAAACATTCAGCGAGTAGAACTGAGTTTTATACTGTGTATTTATTAAGTTTTATTCCAGTTCAATGTTTAGAGCCTCAGATGGTGTTTTTCAATGTTATTCTCAAGCCATTTTGCTTCGACAGCAGTTTCTTGCGTTAGGATACCCATGTGAAACCCTAATCTGCTCATCAGTGGTATGGAATCATTATTTACCAATGTAACAAAGAGCCATGTGTGTTTCCGTTTGTTGAACTTACTGTATGAACTTTTGTGAGCCTCTGTTCTTTTTTATAATCAATTCTTGTAGCAGTAGTCCTTAACAATTAAATGATGGTGTGATTGGAATCACAACTTTGAGTTTTTTTCCCAGTAATTCTACATATATTACTGATATATACTGATAGTTTTATTTTGTCCCCAGTCCCTCATTGAACTGTGCTTTCACTTGCATAGAAAAGGAGAGAAGTACTTTTTTAAAAAGGCATCTTCAAATTATGAGTCTTGTCCATCAGTTGAAACAAACATGATTACTACAGTCATTGACTCTGTTATGGCTCAATGAAATTTAAACATCACAGGCATCGTTCGAAAGCTCCCACTCTCCTTCACATATTAGTGGTTTAACATGTTCTACATTATTGTTGCTATAATTTAGATTCAGTATTTTGTTTTCAAAAAGCCAGGACTTTTTTTCTCATGCTCAAATCTCCAGTTTTATTCCTAACTTTATTGTGAAGGTTTTTACAGCAGTATTTGTCTATATATCATTAATTAATTATAGATAATTTATAACTTGCGTCTATTACATGATATAAGGAGATATCCTAATTTCCTATTACTTTTTTAAAAATATCAACAGAAAAAAATAGTTTGAGATTTGCTTTATCCAATGTTTAGATTTATGTCCTGAAAAAGATATGCAAATATGTGCACATTTAATGAGTGAACACTGCATTTGCATATCTACACATAAAATTTCAGAAAACTTAAACGTAATGCAAAGACCTATTCACCTGTAGTGCAGTGTCTCCCCCTAAAGGAGTATGAATGTAGGTATCGGACGGTTGTTCCTCTGATTGAGAGGCAGACTGCTTTCTCGAAACTCTTATCAAAGCCACTAGATGGCAGTCAGGTAACACTTTGCTCCAGTACTGACCCTCAGTTGTAAATGTGAAACTCACTGCACAGAATAGGAACTGACACCTTACTGCTTGGCATGGGACAGTTGAGGGTGGCTGCTATGTCCAGGCTTTACTCTCTGCCCTCTGTGATGGCTGCTCTGTCTCACAATAAACAAGGAGGAAACGAGGCCTGTCGAGTGGTGACATTCTTTAAAAAGGGATACTCCACCAAGTGAGCATTTCACTTCTTTACAAGTGAGCTGAGCCATTTAAAAAAGATTAGTCTAATATCCTGGCTTTTAATACCTAATATGGGTTAAGCTACTAACCTGATATCCATGTGTAAAATGGGTGGAGCTACCCTTTAACTTACCCATTTATCCCAGACAGTCTATTAGCCTCTGCATGCTCCCACTTCTGAATTGTCACGCTTTTCAGTTTACCTTCCCTTAATGTTCCCTGTAACCGTCCACACTGAGAATCCTCCTCACAATTACACACGAAGCCTCTGCAGAGAAATGCAAGACGTGTCTTTTATGTTTCACCGAGCAGCGACTCCACGTCTCTTCAGAAGAGCTGATAGTCACATAAAGGAGCTCTGCCTGTCACCTGGCAGCTCTATAAACCAGATGAGTCTGATGTATTGATCACATTTAAGGCTATTCCCTTCAACACTGTCCCTTTCAAGTTACTTAATTAGGCCCTTATACAGTTGTTGCTTGTATTTTATGAATTATAAAAAGCTCTGTGGCTGCAGGTACTTAACATTTACTAGAAGAGAAGAAAACTGGAACCCTCCAGTGTTCAGACTCTTGAGTTTTTAGACCAAATCTCTATATTTTATACATCAGTATACTCATTTGGTTTTAGAGAAAACTTCCCTCATTAACCAACTTTTTCATAAAGCTTTGATAATGTCAGTCACTTAGTTTTAATTGAGCATTATTATTACTTTTCCTGATCTTTCTTTTTATGGGCCCTGTAAACTTTCGATGCAGCCCTCCTTTTAAACCCTTATGGAGAAGTGGACAAAGCGATCCTTAGGCTGAACACTTTAGACTGCGCTGACTGCATGAACTGTTCTTACATTGCTGCAGTTATAGTAATAAATGTGGTTTATTATTTTTGCATTAACTTATAATACATGACAGATGGCACATGACACATGGCCTAATGGAGCGTACACTCACTGCATTCAGCGTGAAGAGAAAGCTTAATTCCTACGCACACTTGACGAACAGCACACGCACTGTAAATACAGTTTATGTATCTGCACTCTGAGGAAATGTTGTGTACATTTCAGTGCCTACACATAAAAGCTGTTGACTTAGGAGGGAGGTCTGCAGTCACTCCAAATATAGCAGCCTCTCCAAAGTCTGACAACAGTTAACCATTGGGCGTTGCTTCAGTGCTCACCAAGCACAGATTTGACAGAGCGTGCCTGCTTGGGGTTTACACGGCTGAGCTGAGAAGGGGGGCTGCAGCACAGCTACTGTAGAGCTGTTACCGGGCAAGTTCCCAGTGCAGATGCAGCTGCTGTTGAGAGACTCTGTGCAGTTGGAGGCGATGCTGCTAGCAGCATGTTGGACTCTACAGAGACACTTGGTTACAGTGGCCTTCAGGATTTGAAAGAAAACAAATCAACACTTTTCATAGTCGATTAACTAGAGGCCATTTATTGACCACAACAACCGGTTTCAATTGCTTTTCTGTTTAATATCACTGCCAATTGATTTTCTTTGGGGTTTTGATGGTTGGTTGGATATAACAAGCAGTTTGACTGCATATTTCACATTTTTCCAACACTTTACAGACTAAACAATTAAGTTAATGAAATGAGCAATCAACAGATTTATCGGCCTTAAAAAGAGTTGCAGCCCTAGTTATGGTGAAGGAAGTGAATTATGGGTATCTTAAAAAGACTTTGTAAGAACCCTGAAAAATCTAGTCAGCCGTGTACTCACCATCACAGTCAAACAGGGCAAACACCACATCACACACGTGGTCTGACAGCTCCACTTTGGCCACGGTGCGGGCCACCTGCTTCATGGTAACTGAGAGACAGAGGGAGGGAACCACAGATAGAGAGATTCACCATTTGTGGAAGAGAGTAATAGCCCTAGTTATGGTGAAGGAACTGCTGGTGGACAAAGCTTTAGAGCAGATGAAAGCCAAACTTTTATTCACCTGTTCAGGTCAAAAACACAGGTGAAAAAACATATAAAACTTAGTTTCAGTAATTATGGGATATCTTAAAATGTAGCTTAAGGAATACATTTCATCAATATGAAAACAAGGCTGTTCTCTAGCTCCTGAAAAGTTGATGTTTTCACTATAAAGCACCTTCATGTTTAATGTTGTAAAGTGGATACAACAGTCAGGATGTTCTCTGAAATGTCGTTTTATGATCCGTGTGATCGTAACGCAAGACTTGAGCTGTGGAGAGAATGCGGTTGAGGAATACTGATGAGAGGCCCTTCAACCTAATCTCCTGCCTAGCAATCACTCCTGAGTGAGAACCACTTCCGTCTGTCAGTCGCAGTGTGTGCAGGAGAGCAAGCCAGCTCGTTTCAGGCCAATGCAGCACAGTGTGTGTACCAAGAGGCTGCAGGACAATCTTTTAATGGGCAGCAGAGGCCGAGGACTGCCCATCCTGTCCATTTCAATTAGACAAAACTGCTGACCGTTCTTACACACACGCACACACACATTAGCATCTTTTTCTTCCTCTGGCACAACCTCAAAGCCACCGCGTACAATCAGCCATGCAGTTTTGCGTCCAAATGTTACACCCAATTTCATTACACATGACAAATGACTTCCTCGGTGCCTCGTAGATTAGTCTCACTAATCCCCCACTGTGCTTTTCTCTGAGTCAAAGAGTGAAAATGAGAACATGGCGGCACAACAATCCAACTTACAAGTCAAGCAGAACACAGTCTCTAATAAATAAAGCTTAATCAGTTTAACATTGTTAAAAACATCTTTAATAGAGAATTTCTTTTAACATCCATCTTATATATAAAGTGTTTCAGAGGGCAATACTAATTAGAAGAATACACACTTTGAACAGTACATTGCTGAGCAAGACAGGCCTCGTTGATCTTTTATGGGGCAAACTGAGTTAAAGATGCAGCTGGAGCTAGCAGACTGAATGCAGAGGTGCTAACAAGATCACACACTTCTTCTCCCTGTCCCACCAAAGAAATAACAAACGGCCCGCTGTCAGTACAGAACATACTGCGGCATTTATACAGCTAAAGGTCGAATAAGATTGATTCCACTTCTTGTCTTGCATTTTGCAGTAAAATGTGTTAAATGAAGATATAAAAGTGCAGTTTTTAGCGTTTGACAAAGAGTCACACAGGCACTGCATTGCTCTGTAGAATATGGCAAAAATAAACTTACAAACCATGTATATGTGAAAATATACAAACACCCATGATGCTTGGTAGAGAAGCCTTTCAGGACTCTGCGCTGCGTCAGCATGCTTCGGTCACTATATTGATAGTTTGTACTACAGCGACATGCGTTAATGATTGATGATGCCCCCTGGAGCTGCAGTCCTATGAGTTCATTGCATTAATTGTTTAAGTTGTTGAGACCTGTTGAAGGTAAATGTCTTTGAAGCACATGGTGTTGTTGGCTTTATTCACACGCTGTCTTTCTCTCCGGCTCACACGCTGTTTCCTGTCTCTATTATGTCTTTGGTGTGGCAAAGTCCCAGGCGGTATCCTGGGCACACTTCCACATGGCACGCACCAGCCGAGTGAAGCCCATGTCCTTTGGTTTCTCCAGCCCACGCATGAGCCGCTGCTTCATAATGGCGATGAACTCCCTATTACTGAGCTCTCCGTTCCCTGAGGAAGACAGACAGTGAAGGGAGAGAGAGGAGCAGGCAGAGAGAGTGTGATGGACAGGAGAGAGAGATGATGAAATAATAGAGGGAGAGTCCGTAAGAGCAGCAGAGGACTTCCATTTATTGATGGTCTCCATCTGTCATTCCAGGCGTAATTTGCTTTCCGTAAAACAGAATTCGTCCAGCTTTTTAGTATGGATTATTCATTTTATCATCACATCTAACTCTACAGCAATCAAAGTATATTAAGTATAACAATTTAATGCTATCTAATTCAGTTAGCTAGATGTAGCTTTTAACTAGCTAATGGCTAGTTCATGCTCCACATCTTTAGCCCTGATTTCTCATTTCATTTTAAATCTTACATGACTTTTGCTTTACATGAAAGATTGTGTAGAAGAAGCACCAGATAATGTTGAAATTAGAGCATCTTTTACATCGAGACACTGGGCAAAAACATTGATTGGACTGCTTTATCTAATGTTTCTGATTTATGTCCTAGAAATATATGCAAATTGGCACTTATTTAATAAGCTCACAGCTAACCTTCACGGTGATATCAAGATAAAAAATACCCTTTTCACCTGTAGAGTCTACCCATAAAGAGGACATACGATTCAAGAAAAATTGTAACCTTGAAGAAATAATGGCTTACATTAAGCATTTTCATATCTTAAAAAGACTTTCTAAGATATCTGACAAATCTAGTCAGCCGTGTACTCACCATCACAGTCAAACAGGGCAAACACCACATCACACACGTGGTCTGACAGCTCCACTTTGGCCACGGTGCGGGCCACCTGCTTCATGGTAACTGAGAGACAGAGGGAGGGAACCACAGATAGAGAGATTCACCATTTGTGGAAGAGAGTAATAGAGGTGCGAGTCACACAAGCCAGCTCATAAATGGCGCATGTGGAGGACATTGTGTGCGAGCCAAACTGCTTGGGATCGATAGCAGGCAGGATTCCCATTCACTGGAGAGACTATCTGATAGAGAATGAGAAACAAGAGGGGCTGAGAGGAGAAGGAGGAGGAGGAGTAGACGGCATCAGGACATCCAGCTGAGAATGAGTTTGGTTGAAAGGAGAAAATGAGAAAAAGATGGAGGTGTACAGAGGAAGAGAGGGAAATGGAGACAGAGAAGATTTTCATTTTCAGAAAAACAAATAGATAATAAAATGATGAAACCTTCCATAGTCTGAACCAGAATGATTGATTATCAGACTTCAAAAGGGAAAAAGTGGAGCAAAGTTAAAGAGAAATAGAGGAGTATAAGACAGAGGAGGGAGCAAGGATGAAAAGAATAATATCTAACAAAATCTCCCTGCAAATGGCAAGACAAAAAAAAAAGCTGAATCACTCCAAGAATCTCATTAGTGGCCTTCTTTTCTACCTTTAACAATGTGCAGTTCCAGATAGCACACCCACATGTAAGAAACTCTACTAAAAGGCTGTGAAATCATCAGATATAAGAGCCAGATGAAAGAGATGAAAGTAAAAAAAAAGAAAAGAGAAATAAGGATGGTAAAAGAGAAGAGAGAAATACAACAGCTCCTTATGGCTTGAAGAGTAGGAGACTGTTTCACTACATGGACAAGAGGAGGACGGAGATAATTCGCAGACGCTTGCCTGGCAGCTCAACGTGAACCCACAGCAGCCTGATGTTTTCAATGCCCCTCCAAAACACACTCACAGACACACACACGGCTTGTTACTGTTATTGCAGTCAAAACCATACGCTGGAAACAAGCACCTCGGGGTAGACCCCGCACTCTCTTAAAGCAGAAGCTGTTTCATCAGTGAATCAGAACTAATGGATGAGCTGACAGAAAACATATGGAGGCCTATTGAAGAAGTAAATCACAGCAGTAAATGAAGAAGAAATTGACTCAAACAACTGTCACTGCCGTATCATAAAAGCTACAGGTCCTCACCGCCTGCGCTGCGCTCACTTTAAATTGACTTTCATTGTAAGGATCTGACAGACAAATTAATTCAGTAGAAATGAATGTGTTGAGGAAGATAAAGGAAATAGGACTAATATAATGACTGATGTGACACTTCGTAATTGGTCTTTTTGAATCATCTTAGATACATTCTCCAGGAGTGAGCATGCTGGGTCAACCACAGTCTGTCTAAATCATAATTCATAAAGATTTGATGAAATCAAGCTCCATGTGCAATACTATCAATGCTCAGCATAAAATAGCTATATGATGTATTGACATTCAGTAATTACATTTTTATCAAGGTTTCCACAATTTCAATTGTACACTGAAAATGGATTGAAATGAGCTTTTAATATTATTTATATCATGTGTCACCTAAACTATAGAACTGTCTGCCTCCACTTACTCTTTTAAAAATCAGATAAAGATCTATATTTTTACTTACTTTATATTTTACTTTATTACTTACTTAATTTCTGTTGTCCAATGAATACCAGGAGTCACCCTCTGTCTGAAACAGTCTGTTTTAGCGCCTGTCTCTTTAAATAAGATTTCTGCTGCTTATGGTGTGATTGAAAAAGGCAGATTATTCATTGACTTCTTCATTTAAACAGTGAGTTTGTTTAGCTGCACTGTAAACAGATACACCAGCAGCCGCTCTGTTTTATTTCAAACAAAGTAGCTGCTCAATGCTCAATCAGTGTTTGCTGGAGTATTACACCGCCCTTACTGTTACCACAGTAACCCAGGTGCTGCCAGATCAACCAGGACTGAAATCTTAAGGATTACAATGTTGACGTGTTGCTTTAGGGCACTTTAGAAATGTTGGTTAAACCCTCCAGTCACCAGATTACAGATGACATACACGCTCCCAGTGTTTAAGAGGAAAAGAGCAACCATGTGATGTTGGGTCAGCTCCATCCTAACTCCACTCTCCTTCACTGTTAATGATGCTGGCATGTGTCAGTGGGCATCAGCAGCCCATAAAGTGATCTGTCATGTGTGCATATTCATGGTTCTTGCATTGAAGCATGCGCTCTCATGCACGCCTGGAGGAAGAGGGAGTAGATAAATGGATGGATGGACAAACAGATGACAAATGGCTGAGCAAGGATTGGGAGCAAAGCCAGGCAAAAGGAGATGTGGGAAGCGAATCTGGCTGGCGGAGTGTTAACAGCTCTGAGAGATGGAGGATGAAAGTGACAACAGTTGAGTCTAAAGGGGAGTAATTAGGAGGAAAGAGAGAATGTCAGAGGAAAAGGGCAAATGTGGGTGTACCTTTATCTATGGAGGCTCCTGCCATGTGGTAGAAACTCAGGGCCGTGTCCACGTCGTTCACGTTCTTTAGGAAAGTGAAGAAATTCTCAACTTCCTCAAATGTGATGCCCTGCACAAAACGGGGAAATACACCAGAATTAATCAGGGGGAAAAACTCTGTGACAAATCACAAACAAATCACTCCTGCCGCTTTACCTGAGCCCAGAGAGCGCCGCAATCATGTGAAAAATGAGCCACACATTGTCATGACAAGAGCTGCGACTGCTCAATGACGTTTTGGGAGCAGCTCAGCAGTGTGACAAAAATGACAAAGAGGAAGTGGGCAGACGCAGTGGACACACATGGATGAACAGTGTGCTGGAGACGGACAGAGGAACAGACGGTCTAAGACACACATGCACATATACAGACGCGCAGTCACACAGCTGCCACGCTGCTGATGAGCTAATTTGCCAAAAAAAAAAAGTGAGCAGCTGGTCTCAGGCTGTAAATAACACTTTTCTCATTTACATTACAGGTTATGCCAATGGTGAGAGGCAGACAGCGGCGCGAATAAAGACAGCATAAACAACGGAGGAGAGAGAGATGCTTACTGCACTTTAATTCCTGAGAGAGACACAACTCTGGCAGAACCAGCCTCATCTTTTCCACATGCCTCGAAGGAATGGCAGCTTCCCTGCTTTTCTTTTCTCTGCTAAACACTGCATTTAACCATCAAATGTGCCTCATCATAGCTCGTGTGATGCTTACTGTCTTTGGGGGAAAATAAAAAAAGGATGTATTTTCGTTGCAACACTGCTGGGGATTCGATGTGCATGGGCGGAACATCAGTCAGTTGAGTGATGGGGCTCATTACAGTGAAGCAGAACCGGCATGAAACCAAAGTTCATGCAAAACACTGGAAATGGGAAAAGGATAGGCATGTACTGAAGATGGCACAGAGCCCCCTGGATCTAGAATATTTTTACATTTTTCCTGTGTTTGCTCGGTCCCAGCGGAGCCATTTTACTTGCTTAGAGCAAGGTGGTGGTGTTTGGTGAAAGAGCATCTCAGGGAAGGAAAGACAAAAACTCTTTTTGCAAAGAGCATCTGAAATAAATATGGGTGTAATGGTTCAGGGACCGAAAACTGTGGCAGGACGTCAGTGGATTTCGTGTCGAGGTTCAATCTTTGATGCAGTCCCATGAATGCAGCACTGTGTCATGGCTGCACTTATGTATTTCGGATGCAAACCATCATCAACTGTTATTATCAGCCAATGGAATCTACATACATGTCTTTCTATGTTTACATCCCATCATTGGCTGCCAAGTGTTGCCACCTGATCTGTTACTGCTAAACTATACGAACTAACTACAGACTCAAGAGCCAAATGCTTTAAGGTGACAGTTTCTGCTGGGACTGATGGAATCTGAATCTTTATTCCACAGTAAATAGAGCAGAGAATTAGATGAGGACAGAAGGGACATTGCAGTGTTGGTTGTGGTCATTTGGCGGATCCAAAACAAAAAGGCGATTGTCGTTAGTCGTTATGGTGACAACACACAACAATAGGGCATTAAAGTGTGTCTGGAAATTGTGAGACAGAGACAGCCTTATAAATAGAACTCTATTGTGCCAACACTAGGTTTTTTGCCTCTTTTGTCTATGTACCCGGCTGATATACCTCAATTCAACGCTTGGTGCTGAAACAAAGCTAAGGTGTCATTGGGACACATGTTAGAATTTAATTTGATCTGACAATTTGTAAGTTTGCAAATGGTGTAGGCTGGTCCTCTGAATTTAATGAAGTAATGTGAAGTTTATAGTTTATAAAGCTGTCCATATAAAGAGTGTTCTTTAGTGTTCTTGAAGTGTTTTGGCAGTTATCTTAAAAACATATGAAAAGAGGCTTAAAATCAAGGACTGTACTAAAACCGTGCATTTAGAGAATTCTTACACCCCTAGAAAGAAAACGTATTAAGTATACTGAGTATAACAAGTAAACTAAATAAGGAGTTGTAGATTGATAGAGGAGCAACCGCGGAGGAGGACAAACCCTGAAGGGTTTATTAAGAAGCTCAAAGAGAGGTGCAGTAATTATGCCCTCTTGGCTGCCCTGGATTTGGTCACAAACAGAGATAGTGGAAGGTAGAAGAGTTGGAGAGAGTAACTGTCGGTCAGGTGGATAACGTCAGGCTCCGAATGTGCTGTCCTCTCCCGGTGATGTATTGCCTCTCATCCAGCCTGTCTCACACACTCACAATGTCCCAGCACAATCTCCTTTTCCCTCAGGCACACACCGTCTGTCACACATCCTCGCATGTAGGCCAATTAGTTAAAACCCTCCACACCACCACATCCAGCACCATATATAACCACAATCACTTATCTCACAGTTCTATTCAAGTGTGAATAAGTAAAACACAGAATGATCTACCTGTGCGTCCTTAAACATCTTCTTCAAGCCCTTCTGCATCTGCTTGAGTTTACGAGACTGGACGCCACTGTAGGCCAGCAGCATACCCCCAAACTGTCTCTCGGTAATTCGGTCGTTCACAGGATCGTTCCTCTCAAACTGGAAGGAGAGAGAGACGGATGAAGATTGAGTGGGACACACAAATGAATAAGAGGAGAAGGGCATGGGGAGATGGGAAACAGTAAATCCTGGTGTCAGGCTTCATGTTGAATCATGCTTGGGGCTGGCGTTGGCGACATAAAATCTGCATGTGCATGTTTTATTTTTTTCAAACAATGTTCCAGTGGAGCATTGCTTAACAGCAGTGGGCCTTGGCTGTGTCAGGTCAATCCAGTCGATTTATGTCTGAGGCAGTTCGACAGCCACAGGGCCCCTCCCTCTCTGGACTCTCTGAACGTGCCGACCTCTCAAAATGTTAATTTGTCGCACTTGCGAGAGGCAGATCATGACTAAGCCAAAATAAGCCCTGGAGTAAAGATTTCAGAAGGCGAGCTGACCATTCATGATCTGCCTTTTGTGTGGGGAATTCACATTAAATATGCAGATAACCAGGTAGCGCACAGGAGGCTTTTTGAAAACAGCTGCCTGCTGCTACTGAAATTGACACCATGAGAGCAGTAAGAGTGAATCAAAACAGTGAAGCTGCAAGCTGGACACACTTAAGGTTATTAGCACGGGTTATTCTGATATTTCAATTGTTATGCATAACATAAAGGCTTGATTAAGACAGCGGTTGTTAGCATGTGCTGATCAAGATTCTTTTTCTCTCAATCCTGATCAGAGTCATTTAATATTGATTATCTGTTGAGTACTGATCCAACACTAATAATAGTACAATTACCTAATTAAACGGCTGCACAGTGCACACTTTGAGTACTTTAAAGTTATTTAAATCGATGCAGGACTTTTGTTGCAGGGGTCATCGGCACTGGTGCCTGTCCCTTTCTCCCCTGAGCACTATAAATGACAGTAAAACACCAGAGACTCTCAAACTGAGCTGAAATGAAAGGAGAGCACATAAATTAGGTGAACAACATAAATAAACAGTCTCATAATGCGCTTCACTGCCGTTTATGGTGTGAGGTGTTATGCCTCTGCTCTTGCACATACGCACAGAGGAGCTTTATAGAGTGGATGAGAGACAGGCAGCAAAGAGTTTAACAGTTAACATCAGCAGCCCTGTTTGTATTGCTTTGTGTGAAATCTTTGTTTTTCAAATGTGTACATTATGCTGTGAAACCAGATTGGATGTCCAGCTTTACTGTGAGTTAAAAAACAAGGGGTAAAATTAGAGTTATGAAAACAGATACAGCTGGTGAAATATGGCCTTGGATGAACTGCAAGCTCAGCAAATAAAGAAAGAGGAGAGAGGGCAGCACATGAGAGTAAAAGACTCCAGGAATTGGATTGGATTAGCTACGTTGGTGACAACCTTATCTGTGGTATTATGATTTCCCTCTCTGAGCATTGTGGTATCATTAAGACCTGACAGATAGCGCTTCCTTTCTGGCAGATGCTCTGACTCCAGTCAGTCCTATTCCTGGAGCCTCAGTCGACGGCACCCTTACGGTTCAGTGTATCAGTTAGGCACTACCCACGCTAATTAAATAGATTACAATAACCATATGCTCAACAACACTAATGAGTTGTTACTGTATAAGCAGAGAATAGGGGTCTGGTGTCAGTCGGAGGAGACAGGAGATGGCTTTTATACTTAACTGTCACACTTCTAAGAGAGTGACACTGACCAGTGCTGACAGACAATCCACACAGTACTCTTGTCATCCTCATCCCTTGTTTTCCTTTGCATTATGCATTACATTCACCCATCACTCACCTCCTTGCTTCTCCCCACGGATCCTGAAAATGTTTTGGTTTATTTGCATGTTTACTGGGAGACTAAATGTAACAGGGACAGGATTATTTATTTCCTTCGCTATCAGTTTTCATGTGTAGGCCCTAAAAAGGTGAAGCAAAGACTAAGATTTAAGATCACAGCAAAGCCATAATATTCAAATTAATTAATTCTACCTGCACGCAATAGCACAGTAAACTGGTAGATTAAAATACTCTTCCTCCACTCATTCACTCTCCTCTTTTATTACCTCTAGTTTGAGCACATCATGCTGCAGTTTCCTCTGGAACTCCAGGAAGCTGCCGATGGTGAGCTTCCCCTTCAGATCCTCTCCAAAGAAGTATGTGGTGAGAGCAGAGCTGCAGCCAGCCGTCTTCAGGGTGTTTCCTGTGGTGGATCGGTCGCGGTGTCGCATGCCCATACTGGTCTGGGAACGGATGATGCTCTGGACCTAAAGGATGAAGGGGAGTCTCATGTCAGCAAGCACGACGGTGCAGACTAGGTTTCGGAAGCGTTTGTGATCATTTACTTTCTGGAGTACATAAGTTCACTGAAAGTCTCACAGAAACTGTTAAAAAAAGTGTTGGAATGTAAAAAAAAAAAACCTACAATAGGCTTGATTTAAAATACAGAGCAACTTACTTGGCTGCTTCTACAGTTGGGCAATAAATCCCATCAGTTTATTCAAATGTACTGTTTAGGTCAATGTTGAATTGTCCACATGTATGATTTTGCGAATAACATGTCTGTCTGAGAGAATCATCTTTGTTTCCTTGTTTTAAATCAAAAACATCTTTATGAATTATTCCGTTCATGCCACACTGTATGTCATAAACCCTTCTTCATCCAGTGGCAGTGGTAATAATATATCACAGAGTGCAGAGCACAGCACTTATCTTTTCCCTCTGAGAAAATGTCACAGTGATGCACATCAACTTAACTCTAATGCCTGTCAGTGTGTGTTACTGCTTACTGTAATGTAATGAGTCGCTACTGTAGCATCAGCACGGTCCAAATGTGTGGGCTGGCTGGTCTAACCTAAAGTCTCCTTCAATATGTTGAATCTGTCTGTGTTTGTGTGAAACTGGTGTTCTTAAGACATGCTGCTGATCACAATCTTACCTGCTCAAACTCCTCCAGATCTACCTCTCCATCACCGTTCAGATCAAACATCTTGAAAGCAATCTCAAAGTTCCTCTGGGGAGCTGGACACAACGGAAAAGAAAAAACACATAGTGAAATCAATGCAATACGGCGCATCACACTGGGTCGACTCAGTTTTCATCTTACCCTCCCGAGGTGCAGCACAGGGTGCTTTAAATGCTCTTTTTTTGAGCCATCAGACTGCACAATGATTGCTTCACAGAACAGAACAGACTGCACTGCTCTATGAGCTTATCAGGAATAGTAATAATTTGCATAAATGATATTTGAATTTCAATTTCCTGCACCGTTTTTCTCTCTTTTACTGTATCTGCTGCTAACACACAGTTCACTTTAATGACCGAACGACCAGAGTCAATGAAATTTGTTTTCGGTGCAGCGGGATAACAAGGCTCAGTTCACAGGGTTAGTGCTCACAGTGTGATAATGATGGACTGAATAAAAAAAGGGAGATTGTTGGACAAAACGTTTCCCCATTCACAGTTTTATATACAGACACAATGTGTCTTTTATCCCCCCTAATTAAAGTCATGTCATATTGACCTGTCCTTCCCTACAATACACTCTGCATACTTTCAGAAGAAATATACAGGCCTCTGTAAAATACTTTATGTGAATGCAATGCTAATCAAATCCTATAACATTTACAGCAATTCCTGCTACAAACATTTGATTTTGCTACACACACTTATACCTTAAATGTAGAACTTATGATTATGCCATTATATTCAACCCTTGTGCATCACTAAGGACATTTTCGCATTTTGAAATCTTTATCATTTTGTCTGTCTTTATACATATTGCATACATTTGGTTCCATTCTTGTCCTTTGTGTACAAGAGATATAACTCTTTAACTGTTTATCTGCTTGAATACAGAGCCAAAGCAATAATATTTAAACTCCACGTTATACAACCTTTGTTTTGTCATTTTTAATGCCTCATTTTTACTGCTGTATACTAAAATAACAATTTATTGCCTTAGCTAGCTGACTCCTTTAAGGGAAATAACTTGAAAGATGAATCTTGTATTAACTGACAAAGGATTCACACTGAATAAAAACAGTAAATATGTAGCACTATGACGCCTTAACCAGGCAAAATATGTCCTCCTTTGTACTCTTTTTGTTCCCATGTTAAATGGATTGAAACCAACCATAAGGCATGCTGCGCTGTACGCTTAAGAATGACTCGTCCTTGAAAATGTCCCAAGAGACTTTCTCCATACGAACGGATTATAATAAATGGTCGAGCTAAGCTGGTGGATATGAGTATACTAGGCATTTGAGGGGAAGGAGTAAGAGCTTCATTTTTATTATCATGAACTCTGACATATTTAGAAAAGGATGTTTTTATGTGACATTTATTCCCTGCATGCACCAGCAATGCTAGATCAAGCTGAAGCAAACTGTGAAACATCTCCGAGGCAGCTAGCTTGGTAGACACACATTATTAACTTTGACAGAACTGGAGATCATACTGAACAGACAGCCAGCTCTGTAACCTGGCTAATGATATCACATTGGACAAGTTCTCTGTTTTTCAATTTCTGTCTTAACTGATGCAGTAAAAAAGCAGAGAGCAGAGGAGACAAAGAAGAGATCTTGGGATTTGATTCGTGATCAGTGTGTAAGATTTTAAAGGCATACTGTGCAGGATTTTCCTAAAGTAGGACAACGTATAGACTCATACAATAGTCATTCCTCTCAATCATCACTAAAAAGAAAAGAAGGCGGTGTCTCTATCTGCAGAGACTCTGTCCTCTGCTTGTATTTCTCTCTTTTATTATTTTGATGTGTTCATGATGTTTCTGGGTTTCACTCTTTAGGCACTGAGCTACAAAAATAGCAAAAAAAATGATGAAACTCCAGGTGGATAAAGTTTGGACATAAAAGACAGTAAATCTTGGGTTGGCTTTTACTTAAGTTGCGTAGGGGAGGAGTGGCCAAGTTTAAATGTCACATTTACAAACAGTGATCCCTGCAAAATATGCCTTTAAGGCTTTGGGATCAAATCAGACAGTTCATATTAGAACTTTTAGATCTCTGTGCAGCTCATCATATACTTACTGGACAGCACTGTGGTGAGGAAGATGTAGTCAGAGAAGGAGATAAGGCCACATTCTCCCAATGTGTAAAATATGCTGTCCTCATCTGCAAACTTCTCCCTCTCCTGGGCGATCTTCTGCTCATTTAGGTCCCGACAAAGACAGGAAGAAGTTATTTTAAAAAGATTTTCACATGATTCAGCACAAGCCTTACCGCTTCTACAGCTGTCCCAGGTGTGGCTTTGTGTGTGTGTGTGTGCAAGCAAGTGTGTGTGTGTCTGAGAGTGAAGCTTTATCACTCAAAACACAGAAACGCACACACAAACTGTACTTCCACACACATTAAAAAAAAGCCCTGGCACATGAGGATGATTATGAATAGACAATTTATCACAATAACAGTCATGCAAATGCTGCATACACATGAAGCCGTACAGGCAAGTGAGGGTGGTAGTGACGAGCAATTAGTCTGTGGTCAGTCGGAGTACAAAACACATTATCCAGCAGAGGCTGTACTCACAGTGTGAAATTGACATAAAAGAGAAGAAAAACATCACAAGAGACTGTCGCACAAACACACACACCATTGATTAACCATATCTGTAACACAACCCAAATGTATTAATCATTAAAAACAAAGCTCTCTCTCACACACAGTTATCTTTCTGTTAGCATGTGTATATTCACAGCATTGCATGAAACAGTGACTTAATTACATGCACACAACACACTCAGTGATAGAGACTTGAAAGACAGTGTCCACCAGACAGAGTGGACAGACGGACAGAGCATGCCTTGGGAGGGGAGTGGGGCTGGGCCACGCTGAGCCCATGTGGAGTTACCTCCGTCTGTAAGAGGTCCAATTCAGAGGAGGAGGAAGGAGGAGAAACAACTGTTAGAGAAACAGCGTGGCCTCTGCTGTCTTTAGCAGGGCCTTGAACGACAAAGACACGCATGTGCATTCATAGTGTTGCACACACACACACGGACAAAAAGCATCTTGCTTAAAACAAGATAATTGGGGGACACCAGTCAAATTAAGAATTCAATTATGTCTCTGCAGTCTGTAAGCAAAGATGATGCAGCTTCTCTAACAAGGCTGTTAAAACTTTCCTTTATAACTACTGTCCTTTATTGTCACTGGAGCTGTATGCAGATTGCACATGGCAAATAAAAGCCAGTCCCATATCCTCACTCAAAAGGGAAATAGACCTTATTATAATTATTACCTTCGCCAAGGTGGTTATGTTTTCAGTGTGGTTTGTTTTTTTGTCTGTTTGTCAGTAGAAATACACAAAAACTACAGGCCTGATTTTCATTAAACTAGACAGAAGTGTGTAGTAACGGCCAAGGAAGAACCCATTTGAGCTTGGAGTGGATCCAAATCACCTAAATCTCGAGGGGGACACACAAATTATTTTTTCACTTCTGTCAACACTACTGCTGTGCAGCATTCATGAGCTGTCAAAATAATCAGGAAAATTAGTTCCCAATCATCTTTCATAGCTAATCTGATCCATTTCTTGGCACTTTATTGTCACACAATCAGGAAAACAGCTGCCAATGTGCTGTTTAAACACTCTAAGCAATAATATACAAAACCAACAAATAAAAATAAAGCCCAACTTGGGAAATGGGACCATCTGGTGAATGCACCATTGGCCTTACTGGAGGTCTGTGCTCTCTGAGTGCTATTATAGATATTGTTTTTTTTAAATTCATTCATTAATATAATTATTATTGCATGTTATCATCTGTTTTTTAAGTCTTCATTTCATTTCGAAATGTTTGTTGATATGGAATAAACAACATGGCAACTCCATGTTGTTGTTTATTGTTAAAGATCCACAATAACGGACCAAATGAGACTTAATTGTGACATTAAATGTGAAAACACACTTGAAAACTTAAATTTGGTGGCATCCCCCTTAAATAACATAACATGAAAAGTTCATTCAAATTCTTCCCCCATGACTCAACTCCCTCCTCATGTTAAACAGACTGTAAAACAGCTGCTACACACAATTGTTATAAGCATTTAAAAAATATCAATGTCACCAATTCGTGTCTATCTTGACTCTTAGATGTCAGTGATGTAAATATAGAAAATAGTGGTTTCTACTGTAACATTTATTATTGATGGTATCTACATTTACAGTATGAGGGGAGAAGGGAGTGGGAGAGAGAGGGGGAGGTGAGAGAGAAAAATAAGTTATTTTTGGAGCAGTGCTACTGGTTGAGAGACACACAGAGATAACAAAATGCAACATTTTCATTCTTGGTGGCATAAGCATTCATGTGTTTGCAAGTGTATCAGTTTAGAGGAAAATGAAGGACAAACAGAAAGGTAGAGTCAGAGTAGAAGAGGTTGGTATTGGCCCCAAACAATGACCCACAGAAGCCCTCAGAGCCTGAGGTGAGCCAGAGTCCTAAAGCCAGTCCATGACAAAGAAAACACACACACAGCCACATGAGTGTGTAATTCACTGGGCAAGCACTTACTCACGCCCACACAGACAACTACACAACTGTGCACATGAGAGACATAAACACACTGGGCCTCATTATAATGATCAGAACGGAGGCACAGAGCACATTAGGCATAATAACTCGTTTTTTTTTTCAGTGTCCTGAGTCAAGGACAAAGCACCCCCGCAGAATAGCCAAAATGACATTGAAGGAAAATGCATCCAAAAATAATAGCCAAAGAGTGGAACGAAACAGCTCTTTGAGCTGATAAAAGAAGAGATATCAGAGTGTGTGTGAGCATGCTAACCAATAAACACACAGACACAGAGCTTTTTAGTCTTTGAAGCCGCCTGTGTCCCAGTCAGGAGAGAACACGATTCTCTCTTTCAGGATCCCGCTCTGCAGCCGCAGACTTCACTGCTGAGCTGACAGTATAGCTTTCACTTGCCAGCTCCATCTTACATACACAATGTGCTATCATACTGTACATCTCTCCGACAAATGTATGATGTAACACTGTGCACTCTCTCAAGCAGAGCGAGGGCTGGCAGTGTGTATATCGAGCTGTGCTGTGGGTTTCACCTCAGCTTTTAAAGCTTTCAGTGGAGCTTGCGGCTCGACTGTGAAACCGCGTCCTATCTTCCCCTTCATCCTCCATCGTTCTTCCACTGGTGCAAGTCTCAGCTTTCCACTGTAGCTTTGCACGATTGGGCGCTCTGACATCAAGCCATTGGCTGAGTGAAAAAAATATAACTAAAACTATATTAAATAAATAATCGCCAAGGCATCGGCTGCCAATTATCTCAAAATGGCATAAATCCTTCTACCACTGAATCAGATAAATAGTGAAAAACACTTCACCTACCAGAGACACTTATTAGGTTACTGGATTCCCCGGACTCAGTGTCTCATCAGTTTTTATTCATCTACCCAGAGGACATTACGCCTATAAAACATGCGGCAGCAATCACTAAAATTATCTCAACTTCATTGGAGGCTGTATTTAACACCCATCTTAGATTTTTCCCAAAGCACTGATCGTCAAATGACTGTAAATGTAATTGCTGCAGCACTCAAGTTAATGAACAACTAACGCCTCGTTTGTCAGCGTGTTTCTGTTGATCAGTGTCAACTTTGTAGCTGTCTGTGTATGTAAGCATGAGTTCTTTTTAAATCTCTGCCTTGAGCCTGCTCATGTGTTCATACATGTCTGCGTGTGTCAGCTACGCTATGGCCAAGTCCACAAGCTGTGTCCAGATGATGGCCCGAGCAGCCCAACTAGCCTGTGAGCTGAGGCAGAAACACACTTCTGACAGAGCTGCTGGCGTTCAAATGTACTGCTGTCATATACGCACACAGACGGGGTTAAGGGTTTGGTCGGGGGTAATCTCTCTAGTGCACCAGGCAACAGAGCAGCTCCATCGCTGCCCTGGCCAAATTTAAGCTAGCCCAAGCTTAAAGAGTCCAGCAAATGAGACCCAAGTCAAGCACAGCCAGAGGCATGCATGCAAAGGGGCTGGATCTCTTTCCGCTCATTTAACATGAGTACCCAAGAAACACTTTCTAAGCACACCATAAAGAAGTGGCACACTTAAAAACTTGGACTGCATACAGAGCTCTTTAGGATTCTCATATATCACTGTTAAAGCCCAAACTGAATAATGTTATGGTCTTACACTTTTGTATGTCCTTAGTTTCTACCAACTATCTCAAACTGTAGAAAACTGTAAATATATGATCAAAGCTTTAACACATTCTCTACATTTGTTAGCTTTCTTTTACTTCCAAACAAATCAAATATAAACACATTTAGATGATCAAATCCACCACATGACACTGATGAGTTCAGTTATATCACAGCTGCGCTGATGAAAAGGCATCCAGCATCCTCATCATGTCATAATAACAGAAAACAGGCAGCTGTTGAAGCCACTGTGATTGAGAGGAGACATTATTCAACACTATACTGCAATCTTCACACATGGACATTTGGATGCTAAAAATATTTCATGTGCCACCCCTTCACTTTCTGCTGGCTTCGCTCTTAATATTTATGCTGCTCCAGCAGCACTTTGTGTGGCCATGCGCTTGGCTTAGGAGCTGATGGCAGCTCAGACTTGGCCCTCTCTAATACCACTATACCAGCTGCAGTGCTTTGTTATTGATTAGATCTGTGACCCCGTCCAACACTGCAGCTGCAAACACCCCGATAACAGGAGAGAAGAATAGAGGGAAGGGGGTGATGAAAGAACTGGATGAGAGCCACATAGTTTGTGCTAAAGCTTTAAAATATTAATTATCAAACAAAAGACGCAGAGACTTTCTCAGATAATTTCATATGACACTGTCTGCGAGGTCTCCACTGAACACCACAACAAAGAGATGAATATATGGGTCCAGGCTCAGTCCTGCCACTGAAGATGAAAATCCCAAGCTGCAAAGAGAGGAAATGTGCCCCACTCTCTTTGTCTATGCATTCATGTGTGTCCACTTGAGTGATGCCTGTCCCTGAGCGACCTCTCATCTTTTGTACAGGTGAGTCTCGCTAGATCTTGATGCACTGGAGCGCTTCACCAGTGGGGATGTACTGATTAAAAAAGAGAGAGATGTGTACAGTGTGACAGACGGACAGCGCAGAGTGAGTGAAAGAGAGGGGGTGAGGGAGGCGAGTCAAAAGCATTAAAAATGGATCAGTACCTTTATGCCTCTTTGTGTGATGGGGTAGCTCTGGGGTTACAGTCACTTTGACAGGTACAATGAAAGACGTGAGTTTCAGGGGAAAGGGAATTCAGAATGACCTGCTTGAGGGTGAAGTCTGCCCGGGTCTGCGCCTGACATTTCTGAATGGTGGCTGAAAGCTCTCACGCTGTGTAAGTGCACTTGCCCTGTGCTGAAACACCCACAACTAGGGCACTGTCTCCGTCCGAGCCCGGAAGAAAACCACACTCATGATGTGACTCCATAACCTGCAAGTCACAAGTAAGACTTTCCACTCAAGTCCTGAGTCAGAACTGATTCCTGGATGCTACAGTGTTTGAGTGTTTTCCCTTCGGTTCGGTTTGTTTTCACACAGAGAAAAATCCATGCATGTCTATTAACACTAAGAACAGTCACTGTGCTTATTGGTCAGATGTGTCTGTGGCGGGAGCAACAAAGTTAATACATGAAGAACGTTGCAAAGTGCAAAACAGTGGAGCACAGCTGGTAGTTCGGTCCGATTGCGGTCCGATCATGTACCACCGCAAATAAACTTTACAGAGGCGTGCCAGAGTTTGTTTCCAATCGGACTCAGATACATTCTTATTAATCTTCTTGGGCTTGGGGGAAGGTGTCAAGTATTTTCAAGTCAAAAGGCTTAAGTTCAAGTGAAGTCACTGGTGTTTAAGTCCAAGTCTATTTGCAAGTTCAAATAATTTGTGACTTGAGTCATGTGAGTCGAGTCTACACCTCTGCTCTATACTACCTCATAATCAGTGCTGAATACCACAGAAAAGAAGCACATATAACTAAAAGTCACTCTTGACCACCAGAGTGGTCAAGAGTGAACATTTTCGCCTCGTACATGACATTACACTGGGACGAAAAACACCACAGTCTGTAGGTGGGAGGGCGGGTGCGTGGGTGGAGAGAACACTGATGTATTAGCTCTCCACCTCTCGTCCCAGGGGTAACTGCAGAGCAGGTGTACTGTTAATAACTCATAATTATTCTGGGAGCTCAATCAGAATAATGGACCCTGATGTGGAACACTCAATAAACAAATTTCAGTCACTGAGGAACAGCAGCTGTCTCACAAGAGGGGAGGAGGAACCGAAGCAGCTGACCAACACAACCTCTTCTACTGTAGATAAGGAGAGGAAAAAGAGAGAGAGAGAGATAAAGTGTGTGTAACTGTGGTGACAAACATTGACAGAGAGGCCAAAGAAAGCATGTGAGAGTTGAAGACAGTGTGAAAAGATGGAGAAATAGAGCGGTGACAATCCAAACAGCGGCCCCTGGGAGCATCCTGTGAAATCAAAAAGAGTGAACATGACAACAGGTGGTGTGACAAGAGGCTCGTTTCCACTGGAGCAGCCCCACTCCGCTCCACACTCCCTCTGAGTGACAGGTGTCCGCTCGCAGTCGTAGCAGCTCACACGGAGGACGCTGTAGCTTTAGAGTGCCACAGCATGTAGAAACAGTTTGGATACATTTGAGATGTCCTGCCTTCAGTGAGTCTAAACCATGCTCTACAGAAATCATGCAGCACTGACATCCGGACAATCCAGAGAATGGATTAGTGAAGGCTATCAAGCACATCAATACAGCCTCGACGTTAGCTAACAGAGCCATTTCCTGGGTCCAAATACCACCCTGTGAGGCCACCATGCGCAGAGAGGGGGCGCCACCACCAGCTACTTTCTCTGTGAGATACAGGCAATAGAGCAATGCATGCTGGGAAAAAGGCTAAAGTGCCAAAGCGTGTGGAAAGCTAGAGCTGATTTTTCTGAGAAGGGATGAAGGAGAAAAGGTGAGTTTATAAAGCAAGACAGAGGGAGTGCAGGGGAACAGCACTGCTATGATTTGGCATTGACCAATGCAACTTCCTTATGACTCATTTTAGCTGCTCTTTGCATCTCAGCTTTGCAAGACTTGAAATTCCTCTCAAAATTCAACTATTAACGTATGTGAACTTTACTTTGGGGCAGCGACTAGTGGATAAATTATGTAGCAGTGCTGCAGTGTTTAATAATCCCTGTCGAGGCAAAGTATAAAGTCTTCACTTTCAATAATTCAGCAGGGAAGGCATAGCACGCAGCTGCCTCCAACAAGCAATACAAAGGGCATCGGGGAGGTCTCCAACACAATGTTCAATAACAATACAGAGTTTAAGTTTGCATACATGTGCACACACAATGGGGTGCGTGCCTTCTCCAGTTTCTGACACTCCCTGTCATTATATGGTGCACAGGTTGTAGCCTGCCCTTTGCTGTGCTTGGCTTATCGTCACGTCACTTTGACTGACAGAGGCCTTCTGGCCTGCTTAAAGGCCAGATCATTTAGTAGATAAAGCTTATAGGTCAAGGCTCATTTATTTACACGTACCAACATAAATGTGTATATCAGAAGCATTTGAATCGCAAAAGGTTTCTCCAGTGATCTCTGGTGAAACATTTTGGAGCAGAGCTGGAAAGTACAAGCAAGAAAACCCTCAAATGAACAAAGTCATACACATTTATGTTTGTGATGTAAACAATTAAAGTGTCCAACTATATGAAACCAACAAATCAGGTAGACTGGTTTTTCCCTCCACAAAATTTGTTGTTTCTCATAGAAGGACATCTGAGAGTGTGTTATTGTGATTATACCATGGCCACTTACCACATGCAATAAGACAAGCTGCACTCAAATCATCAACCATCTTTAACCCTCTTAGACCCACATACAGCGTTTATTTTAGGGGTGAAGGCAGGTCAACAGTAGATGCTACATAGAAGTTGTTTACAAAGTTGTATGAAACATTGTGTGTTGGTTTATAAAGTTTACAGTGTAGACATTATGATAGAAGTATATGTTGACCAGATGCTGTTGCACCAATTCCTGGGTACGTTTTTGCAGCAGTTGATAACATTTGTTACACACATTTTGGTGCTATATTGAACGAATTTTGACCACTCAAGAATTCATAAAAGTATCTCCAAATGTGATGTTTTGGTGACCAGCACGGTGAGCATCTCTTTACTGTGGCATTAAAGTTGAGTCACAGTGTCAGCGCTCCTGTGGTTCTCAGAGGGTTAAATGTTGTTTTAAAATGGTTGATAAGGGAACAGTCATGTTATCTGCAGTTCAATGTACTTTTGCACAGTGGTTAAATTGTTGACCAGCCAATCAGAAACAAGTCTGTTCCATGACCATGGTACAATAATCTGCATCATTGTATGAGAGAATACAGCGGTGGTTCTTATTCTACATCCATCCTCACACTGTTTGACTTCCTCATCAGGCTGTGTTCAACACCTAAGAGCCGCATACCCTGTGAGAGGAAAGCTAAATGTAAATTCTAAGTTTTAATACCACTCTACTGCTTTCTTGTTAGAAATTATATACTTTAATGCACAGTTTGGCTGCCTTTCTATCCACGGTGGTCGTAAACTTAAGTGAGGCCGTGACTCCGGTTTCACACTTGCTGAAGCTGAGATGTGGTGAATACTGAAAAAAAACTACTTACTGAGCTGTTCCCCTGGACTGACAACACTGAATAGCTATGCCCTCCATGTTACTAGAGGAGTGAGAGAGTGAGTAATAGGAAGATCGAAAACTAGCCAGAGACAGAAAGAAGAGGAAAAAGTATAAATGGACAACGAGGGAGTAGGTAGAGACTACAAAGTGCATTTTTTTCATTCAGGTGCACGCATGCTGCTCGGCACACACCCCATACCTGCCAGAAGTCCTGCAGAGAGGGAGGGGCAGAAAGGGAAGGAGATGAGGGAAGGAGGGGAGGGAGACAGAAGAAGAGAGGAGGAGGAGGGACGGGGATTTTGTGGGTGGACAACAGGGATCCGTAGATGGAATGATTGGGGGAGGAGACAGAGAAAAAGTAGGGGAGAAGGGGAGTTGAGATTGATGGTTATTCACAAAGAAGGGAAGCGAGAGAAAATGGAGGGATTTTACTCGTTATGTGAATGAGAGAGGATGACTGATAAGAGCACGAAAGAATAATCAACAGTTCACAATGGCAACGTCAGGTCACATCAACATAAGATTACGGCAGCGGATAGCATGCCCACGTGATCAGGGTAGTAGAAGAAAACACAGAGAGGGAGAAAGCCAGTGTAATGAAACAATTTGTTGAGCAAACACAATCAATGCCATTTAAAGACTTCTGAAATAATTGTGTTCCCATGGACAGGAAAATAAAAGTAAAACAAACACGGTGGGTCAATATGAACAACAGTTGTTAAACGATCCTATAGGTTATGTAATGTTGGCACACAGACTGAACAAATTAATGTCAGCATAGCAGGAGTTAAGAAGGACTGAAAGGTTTATGACATGTACAGTGTTAAACCCTCTTCCACTTAAAAGCGGTCAAACTGTATGTACGTGACAAACCTCTCAATAAACTTGGCTATTTAAAAACAAAACTATGAGAAGTGAGACACAGAGGTCTTTTAAGAGAGCTCTCATGTTACACAATACTGTACACCTCCCATCGACCTCAGTCTTCATTCCAGTTTGCCACCCAACCCCCAGCTTAAAGGCTCTCCTTTCACTACACCACGCCCTGTATCAACTTCATGCTTTACACACGACTTATATTGCACCACTATACTCGCCGTGGCCTATGCAGTCTTAAGTTTCATGTAGATTTCATGGATGGGAACAATAATGTCAGGAAACAGCCATTAACTGGGGGTGCCTGTTCAGCCAATGAGGATGAGGCACGTGTCTCTGGGCAAAAAGGTGTTGGCAGACCCAGAAAGGGAGGGGAGCACTCGGTCGCTCTGGCCATGGCAGAAAAATCTCTGGGGGCAATAAAAGCTAAATACAGTATCAGAGAAAACCATGTGTCCAGAGATTTGCCTGGCAAATAAAGGAATCACGAGGCCTGGAGATAGAGACGGCATTTACATAAGCAGGCGAGGGTCATAAATGAAGAGTGCTCCATTTTGATTTTAAGGCTGCCACTAAATTTTCACATTTACTTTTGATTAATGTATATAGCCCAAGCTCATTTATGCCTTTGAAATATGATTGAGCCAAAGTTCTGGGGACTTTCACTAAACATAGGGCTTATTAAAATCACTCCTGAGTTACAGGGGGCAGTAACGGAGGGGCGTTGTGACAAAAAGTTCGGTCTTAAGCCTCATCTGTAGTTCATCTGACAACAATATGGAGATAAGGTACACACTTTACTCATCATCATACCAGCCTGGGGCCTGATGGATTTTCTAATGAGGTTAGAAACTACGATCATCACCCTGATCATTAGCTAATGCTGAATGAATGAGGATGGTCGGCTACTGGGTGTGAGAGATGCACCTTGGGATCAGTGAGAGGGCAGTCATGGTCACAAATCAATACCGGAGAAAGCAGTAATGAAAATAATGATGCTGGTGATTTATACTGATGGCCACGATTTTCCTGACTGAACAGAGAAATGTCAGCATTTAGAGCCGGGAGACTTGCTGCTTTTGTTGCCAAAGGGGGGACTAGTCTGTCCAAAGTTCACCTGCTGTTATTGTCTTTAAATAGGTCATTATGCACTGGACAGGCCCACTTTGTACATGTCCCTCTTAATGATTAAGTGTGCTGTTAAAGAGCCAGGCCTCTTTGAACTAGGTTCAACTAAATGAATGCTTTGAGATTAAAGGCAGATATAGTTTTACAGATCCCTGCTGAAAACATTATATTGAAGCGTTTTCCTGACCTTTCAGAGCTCA
>CAFUXE010000706.1:1128659-1168998 GCA_903364295.1 Serranus cabrilla
CACAACAGTTACTTTAAACCGGATTTATAAACCTGGGATGAAACATGAAACATAATTATAAAACTCCCTGCTAACGTCCATGATTATTAAGGCTACTTTGTATCCTTTTAACCACCCAGGTGCCCACTGGTGCTTACCTTGCCATCATATCGCTTCACAATGAACTGATCCAGGCCTAGACCTGAAAAAGAAACAGAGAAAATACACAGACATACAGATTAGGAGACAAATATTATTATATAAAAGATATGTGAGGCAGACTAGTTACACAGCGGGAGCGTCAAGATTTATGCCTCACATGATGCAAAGAAATTGTATTTCCTTGCTGTCATTACTAAACTTTGTAATCACTGACAGGCACTCAAGATTAATAACAGTCGTTAACGACCCATTTTAATTGTGTTCATTTTCAAATACACAATCATCTGCATTCAGCTTTAACTTTTTTCATCATCAATAAGAACGAAGTCAGCTTTGAAATGTATGTTTAGAAGGGCCTGACCGATGCTGGATTTTTGTTATTTCTTAAGTTTCTTAAGTTTAAACCCCTATGTTGAATGACAATAGCAGTATTGACGCTCGTTCTGTTCGTTCGTTCACTGGTCTTTGACCTCTCAGTCTTTACTCCAATTGCTTCATCAATTCATTTTATGGCTGAATAAAATTGTGCTCCCTGCAAGAATGTATTGAAATGTGATTTTCTCCACTTCTTACAAGACTTAATCAAATATACTCAAAACATGAGTGATGCATTTTGCATGAAAAAACGAATCATACTGTCAAGCTAATGCATTTCAAACTAATAAACATTGTTATGGTGATTATTTTCTTAACTTTTGTGTAAGGCAGCAGTCCTAATGTGTTAAATGAAGCCTGCAGTATCAAACTTTTATATGAAATACCCCAAGAGTCGCACAGGCTCTTGATATCACACTGAGAGACTAGTAGCACACTGACCTGCTGAAACAGTCTCATCAAATCAGATTAACTTTGAGGGCAATGGTTAGAGTATAATCTCATTAAAGTGAACCTGGCTTCAACAGCATTACAGAAAACCTCATCACCTAAGACCTCTGAAAATAGCCTACCACCTTCTTCTGCTGAGTCAGTAATCCTCTAACTTTAGGCCAGTTTCCACAACAAAAGAGAGATTCCCAATTTAGGGTCTGGATCGCTGAGCTTAAGCCCACCTTTCTAGTCCAAATATTGGGCAGGCAATGCCTGTCCACTTTCAAAGGCTGTTTCAAATGCACAGGAAAAAGGGCCCAAATCTGAAAGGACACAAGTGGCTCCCATGCAACTAGATTCTAGACGATCAGGTGAGAATCATGGGATCACATATTACACACAAATCCATCTCGTCAGGCTTCAAGTAATAGAGTCAAAACCACAGAGGTGTTCAATCAGTGTCACATTAGGAGCAACGGGCAGATTGCGGCATTGGTTTTAGGTGTGTGACAACATGGAGAGACTACTGTCTGTTTCAAAACAACAACGGCAGCTCGGCTAAGATGCTGCAATGGCATCAGTTACATCAGAACGTGAAGACAATGGAAAAGATTAGATAGTTTATCCAACCATCTGCCATTTATTGTTTTAAAGCGCCTGCCCTTTCTAAACAGTTTCCAGTGATGCTTCTCAGGTGGTTCTGTGTTACAAACCATCTGGCCCATCAGGTTGCAGGTGACGTCCTTGTTATAAAATTCACAATCAAACTTAACGAGCTGATAAGGACCACCTGAGAGCACGACGAGCATTTGTCTCTGTGAGGCTGGACTGCTGGATTTTGGGATGCTTTTTTAATGTCCTTACAAGGATCCAGCCTTTGAACTGGGATGTTTAGAGGTTTTATCTATGTCAGACCCTGTTCAAACAGAAAAAGGTGGGATAAATCTCAGGTTTTTTCATCTAGAGCATGGTTTATTCATCATCTGTGGGCAGGAACATCTTTAGAGGATTAAAAAAACAAACAAAAGCAAACTAATAAACAACTAAGATATTATCATCTTTTTTTTTTTATTCGACCAGGGAGTCTTTTGTTAATTTTAACTTGGGTTGGGGTATTTGAATAGAGAGTGAAGTGGCTGTGAAGTAAACTGCAGCTTTTTTGGCTTTTTCATGAGCTTTTGCTTATCCAACAGAGCTTTGCTAATCATTACTTGAACTCCAGTTTGGTAGAGCTAAAGACAGGATAAAGAAAGGAAGAGCTTGTGAACCAGGAAGTACTGGGGTTACTGGGTACTGGGTAAGATGAGGTCAAAGTGCTCAGGTGAGCAGGAAAGGCAGTGCAGACGTGACAAGCCCAGCTTAGTCCTTATTACGTGCTAACCGCAGGCGTGATTGAGGCAAATATACTCCAATAGAATAAAATGTCATACAAAACTTTTAGTGTTGAATAACCAGGAATGACGGGTAAGGACCAGAGTGGTGCTGCGATTTGTCTACACTAAGTTAAGCTCTGCGCCTTCCCAAACCTCCCATGGCTGAAGATCAAATATCTCTCACTGGCTCCATGTGTGACGCCGGAGAGCTGCTCTGGTTTGAACCTGTTAATTGATACACCAACTGCTGTGTCGTGAGTCCCTCAACTCAGCATGATCAGACAGCCCTGTCACTTCCCCCCCTGCCCCCATCCCCTCCATGCCTTCCTTCATATCTGTGAACACAGTCAGTGGGATTGTTTTAACATGAACTGTCATAAGTCCTGAACCACCAAGCGTATGCTAAATGTCCCTGTGGCTGGACGGACACGGGGTGGAGACTATGGTGAGCAATGCTCCACCAGTGGAGTAAAATTATCAAAGCAATCGTGCCAGGGTGTATTTGGGGTCAAAATCCAGAGGCAGTGTGCAAATTTCTTAGAATCTACAGCAACAGATTAAAGAAAAGCTGAACAAAACGGTAACACTTAAAAGTAATCATCATAGATAAATGATAAACCAATTATTATACTTTTAATTAATATTATATCAGTTATTTTACTGTTAACAAAGAATAAAATGACCATTTATTATATATTATTATTATTATTATTATATTATTATCTGTAATTTAACAGTTTATTGTTGCACATATAACACTGTACATACTGTATCAAGTCTTTGTTAATGATGCAAATGTTTTGAAAACCATCTTTAATCATTTTCTGGATTGCATGAATTCATTATTAATACGTAGTTTATAGCATCAAGTAACCTTAATTTGGCTCCATTCAATCTCTCATTGTTGATCTATAAATAAGTGGGTATGAATGAAAAGTTAACAACCATTAAAACTATTTTAATCAGTTAATAAATGATAATCACTGAATACTTAATATAAAAAACTGTAAAAAAATAAAATAAAATAAATAACAATCCAATGATTTAATGTAATTACTAAAAAAATAATTATCATCTAAAGGTTCGTTAAAAGTAAAATAACTATTGTCTTAATCAACAATCCATTGTTATTACCTTGTCAATTGTTCATTAATGATGGTTATCATAAAGTGTTGCCAATAAAAATCTTAACTGGAGCATGCCAGTGGGTGGAAAGAAGTCCCTGATGGAGCAAAGACAGTGGAAAGACAGAGCGAGGACTCACTCTCAGGCTGCTTCTCGTTAGGTGTGATGGAGCGTATGAAGTCCTGCGGCGTCATGTAAACCTCAGCATCTCCGTGCTCGCCAATGACCTTCAGCGTGGCAAAGTAGCGAAAAATCTTGTCTGGAGTTGAGTAGGCCCTTATCCTGTTCTCATACTCCATCACCTGCCAACCAGACGGGAACCACAATTAATGATGCAAAATTTCACACATCGGGCACGAGCACCGCTCCAACATACCTAAACATCAACCAAATCAAAGATCCGGGACTTTTCCAGTCCCGTGTGTAGTACGGTAAATGATCTGAGGTAGAGTTAACAGAGTGCACAGGGGGTGGAGCAGTGAACAGAATAAAGAAGCAGGTGGTGGCAGGAAAACAAGTTGACAGTCCTGATGGGAAAGTATATTAACCTCCTGACTCAATGACCACATAATGAAAACAGGAAATGGTGTTATCAGCATCAGTCACACTGACAGGTTAACATGAATGAGACTGCACAACTATCACAGCCACAAAAAGCTGTGACAAGACAACCACACATAAGGCAGACAGCATGGCATATTGCAGTCCAACATTTTGGAAAATACAAAGAACTCATTTATTCAGCTCCGTTACACACATTAGCCACGTCAATGTTTGCCTTGACACTGGCATTTGGTTTTTAGCAGAAAGTTTCAAACAGATGCAGCATAACTGCAAAATTGACAGAGCGCTGTCTGTTTGGGAGCTGTGCTCAGCCACACTAATCCACACAGACTGTTATTTTATGTGACACTGAATGATTAAGTACACTACACACTCTCCCTGTAGAAAAGAAAGTAAAATACGGTAAACTTTTGGAAGCTGTTACCCACTTTGATGTGAAAACCGAAAAAGTGAGAGAGAAGAACAGACTTTTATTCAATTAGATTCTCTTTTTGGGGCCGTAGCTATGATTGCGTGCTTCTGTGTTGGTTCCCCCTCTTTAGCAGACCTTATTGGTCTACAGGGAAATCACCAGGAGCATGTCCTCCCAGAAGAGGCAACCATCACTGTATGGATGAGAGGTTATAGGACAGTCCTGTGGAAATGCCGGAGAGCCTGACTGATGGAAAGCCCGGGATATGCTGTCATCTCTCTCTGGATCTCATCTCCTCAGATTTACAGGCTACTGATCTCAGCATCACCCACACTGATGGAGACTCAAGCCCGTTCTTTGGCGCTTTCAACCATTTATACCCTCCCTTTCCATTACAAAAATCACACATAAAAAAACTATGTGGGTGAAATTCAAGTCACGCCTGTTATTTATCATCTTTTCTTCGGGTTTTCAAAGATTGTTGTATAACATCTGAGACAAGAGTGGCAATCCACTTGAAAAAGTAGGAGGGTGAAAACGGTTAATTTTAAACACACATTAAAGTGAGAATTCCCTCTTGCTGCATAATTTTGCATTTTAAATATTATTCAAATTCAGTCCCTATCACCTTTGAAAATAATAAAGGCAGAACATTTAGAAAGACCAAAAACTCAAATAAATGTTCTGAAAACATTTCCCACCAAACATCCTAGTTTTTCTTCTTCCATTAAATTGGTCCTACTTCCTGATCGATCATTCATTTTTATAATGAATAAATATACAGATATTCCAAAATTAATGATCTGTAATTATGCATAGTTCAAGTACTGCATTTCTAATTGCTGTGGTGTTATAATTTTAGCAGACTCTTTCTTTTCACAGTATTCCCTTCAGTTGTAGCATAACCAAACAAAATCTGACAAAAACACAGCAGTGAAAAAGTATTAAAGTCCTTTGAAAGAGATGAATACCGTTGACCCAGCAGCTGACCCTTAAGAAGCACAGGAGGTGACCAAGAAAAGGATTGGGGCCAAACCAACTGCTGCTAAAGTTGCAGTTCGCCCGTAATCTCATCTTTATGGTAAATGCACTGAAATGCCCAGGATACACGACTACAATACAAAGTATACAAAAAGTATAGAAAAATTTAATAAAGCATGTTACCTGTGTGTTCCCATTTTGAGGGGAAAAAGTTTATTCTTGAGGTTTTGGTTGCAATGGGAAATAAATCCTGACTACTTAGCACATCTAAATACAACCCCACCCATCCCTCACCTGATGCCCAGACATGTGAATACATGTGCACACAAGATTGACTTTACACAGTACACTCTATCAAACCCAGAGTCTTTACTTGACAGAGTGTGAGCTGGCACAAACAATCTATTTTTTTTACCAACACACTCGTGAATCCTGAGGTGTTGTGATTCACTAAAACGGTTTGCTCCCTAGACTTCTATATGCTGTCAGCAGACTGAGGCTGCTGCTGGGGCAGGAGTGATTTCACAATTTTTACATCTACACTCATAAACCCGATGTGCTATTGCATCACAATTCCTTTGAAAAAAAATGCACTGAACATTCAAAGTTCTTCCTCTTTCTTTCTCCCTGGTCCTCCAAATATAATATGCAAAGCTACAAACTGTGTATTTGGCATCATATAAAAGACCTTTATTCTTCTTCTGGTTGCCCTTTGTCATCTGCTTCCTAATTAACAGCAATAAAATCTTACTGGTGGTGCATTCTGTTGTTTTTATTACAGCAGCAATGCATGCTGATTACCTTTGTGCTTCTCCGCAATATATTCTGTCAAAAATATACTGGCGTTTGCATATTGGACATTGATTGGGAGGGCTTTCAAAACACCATTCCAGAGGTGAATTAAATACTGGACTCACCGAACAGCTGAATATTTATTGTTTATTGATTACCTTGCGGTCACGGAATCCAGACCGTTGCTTCTTTTTTTTCCCCTCGCCACCTTCGTTTGCTTCTTCGTCTCCACTGCTGGCCTCCACTGATTTCTCAGACTCCGTCTCAGACTCTGCATCCTTAACGAAATCGGCCTCCTCTCTGCCTGGCTGCTCAGAGTGTTGAACGGAGGGCCCTGCCTCTGCATACGCTCTAGTTTTCAATGAAGAAACAGATTTGAAACCCATCAATACCTGAGAGATATTCCTTTGTGATTTATAGTGAAGGTTAAGTGTTGCAACATCTATTTATGTTTTGCTCTGGTACCAAGTTGAATCAGGGAAGTGTGTAGCTGACTATGTTTTCCAGCTAAGTTGCTAAAGAGTTAAAACAGAGGGAGGGAATGAGAGAGATGATGTGCTGCACTGTGTTTTGCTTGTCTGTACAATGCAGAGAGGTTTACCAAGGGACTCCCTCTTGAGCATTTTTCTGACTAAATTGAAAATTGGAATAATAATAATAAATAGCTGGGTCTGTCTGGAGTAGGCTGAATAATTCAGTTTAATGAGACACAAGGAGAATGAAGCCTGGGGTGAAGGCCTGGAACAGTCTCATCCCATCAGTCTCAAATGCCCCGAGGCACCATCCATCACTCTGCCTCCTGCAGCACAGTCACTCTGTCCCCATAGAGCTCTCACGTCAACACCCTCTCCACTGATTTGACTTAACTAAACACCAGCCTCCTTAGTAATGGATAGCCATAAAAATTTTGTGACCCTCTTGGGGTAGTGTCTTGGCATGTCAACCGAAATGCAGGTAAGCAACTTGATGGGGTGGCTTTCCCTAACAGTTGTGTGTAATGTTGGTGAATCGAATTTGGCATGTGTTCAGAAGTCAATCTGCTGTCAAATACTGCACCGCAAGCAAATCCTAGTTTACTCAATGTAGATCAAGGACTGTTCATTTAATGGGGACCATGCCAGATGGATAAGCCTGCAAGTCATGGTGTGAAGCAAGGCAACTGTCAAAAGAAAGACACAAGATGATGCACTCCACACAGTGAAGTGTCTTTCAAGGGGAGTATCTTTGATGTGGTAGGAAAACTAGCTCAAAATACTTGAAAATAAAAACCCAGTCATATGGTGTTGTTGCAAGCAACACTTTATTTGGAGAGGGGTAACAAGTTTGTGTGAAAACTTAAAGCTGGCAGCAATCAAAGACAAACTGCTATTTAAAGTCTTCACTAACATATGTATTTTTTTAGGTGTATAAAGTGTTTTTTGCTTGCAACAACTTGCCTCAAAATGCCCCTGAGGGTGAAATGAATCCTTTTAAAATTGAATCAGAATGCAAGAAGAACACAGATGTATTACAGGTCCAGACTAACCTTTTCCAGAGCAGCCCGGCACTAGCAGACACACCGGTTACCCCAGCCAGGGCTGCCAGCATCAGCCTCCTCCGGCCAGACCCTCGCACTGCCCCAGTGTGGTAGCGCCGGGACAACTGCGCTAGCCCCACTGAAACTGCGGACAACGCCCGCAAGCGGAACATCCTGCAGAGAAAAAAGGACAAAGGTGGGATCAACAACTGACAGGACAACTGACAGGACAACTGACAGGACGACAAAAAATACAGGATGTTTTGCATTTTTGTTTCAGGGCATTCTAATATGGATAAAACAAGACATTTGAGGATGTCATCTTGGGCTTTGGAAAATTACATTTGACATGTTGCTCCATTTTCTGACATTTCAGGACTGAAAAATTAATCTATTTACCCAAAAATGATCACCAATGACAATAATGATTGCCTGCCGCCCTATTGAAAATGCTGACAAATAAGAGGATAAAACAGTTTCCAACTACAAAACATATATATCATCTGAATGTCATGTAGAAGCGTGCACATCACTGCAACTGTGCTAAGCACATTCCCTCTCCAGTCTTAAGCCATGGAAGTCTTAGGTAAGGATTTGACCAAAAAACTAATTAACACTCATCTCAAGAGGCGAAGCTTAGAACAATAGCAGTGCACTCGTGGGATCTGTCTTCATACTGCACTGCAGGCAAAACTCAAAAAACCTTCAACAGTCAATGCCTGAATGTCCTGCAATCCTCATACAATTAATAAACAACAGAAAGCAAGGATAAAACTAATTGCCAGCAGTGCAGCTAAGCTCCAGAACTCCATTTTCACACAGACTGTTGCTTCATTCATCTGTGTCATAGAAAGATGATTAACAATTAAGCATGGGGCTACTGGTGTGTATCTGTAGCTCCCATGTGTGCACAAAGGATGGGACAGAGGAGTTCATCCCACTGAGGCCTGACGCTGCCACCTGTCGATATCCTATTAACAATTCAGACATTGAGTGTCAAACTGATTCAGCAGGCAGACAGACGAAGACATGGCATATGCTAATTGGAGTATTTGGCAGCCCATGACAATTGGGACTGGGAGGAAGAGCAAGCAAACATGCATGTCATTTCTATGGAGCTTGGTGCTAAAAGACTGGTGCCAAAGATATTATTGACACTGATGAAGCCAAAAACCAATTCAGTGCACCATTACGATTTGAATGGAAAATAATTTTATAGCAGTTGCACTGTGGCACTAATCATGTGATTGATATCTAGCTGTTGCTCCTATGTGGTTTAAATGCACGCATTATAAGTTGGTTGGCTGCTTGAAATGTATTTAGAAAATAGTGTTCAACTGGAAGGAGTGTAAGTCATCTTTGCCACAAATACATGCACACACACATGCCAGACAAGCCAAAATATTCAAGAGGCAGTGGGACATACAAAAATAACAACAACAGAGGATTGTTTTTCTTGGTCTGTTTGACTCCAAGCTGCCAGCTGAGTACCGCCCATTAAGGCTAGAATAATTAATGTCTTCCTGGGTCTTTGAAATATGCCAAGTGAGCTGAAATTAATCATTTTCAGAGTGAGAATTACCCACGATCTGTAAAATCCCCAGTTGAGGGGCTTGGAGCATGTACATAGAATAGATTTTTACAGCTGACACACACCAATGCACAATGCTTTCTTCTCATCAGCCTGTCAGAACTTTTTTGGCCAGGAAGGGGACACGAGGGACACAGGGACACAGGGGACGTGAACACTATCTTGAATGAAAAGCAGTGACCCACGCAACAGCTACAACTCCCTCATCTGTATGATCTATCTTCACAGACTACTAAAAACGACCTTAAAAAAAAATTAGGTTGGTTGAGACATTTCTTGAATACCTTGCATTCAGAAACTTACAAATGCAGTAACACAATGCAATAGACAATGGAGATTTGGGGACTACAGTGTCTAATGATATTACAACAACAACAATGCATAGATGTACGTGTGTTACTTACATACTCCCTACACAGACTTGAACCACAGACTGTACATAATCCAGCAGTTTATATAATGACTTGTAATTATCAGAGTCTCTTGATATTGATCTTTTCCTAGAAGGGAAGTAAATCCCATGTTTTTTCACAGTATTGATTCTTTGCACAATGAGACATTTGCTGATCACACTAACTGAGCTCTTCCACGCTTTTAATATTTTTAAATATTACTTTTAATACAATGAATACATTTAAAAACATTTAAAATTAAGGCATATTTTAAAGATATAATATGCCATGATATTTTCACTTTGCATTGATACTGAAACAATATATTGATTCAGAGATGTATCCTTACTACCCTACTTGATAGATTTTTAGTTATTCCTAGAAATAAAAGATAAATTATTGTCCAAAACTGATCAATTGGCTGAACACAACAAAGCAATTATTAATACATCAATCACAGCAAAGTAAGACTACATTTTATACCCAATGCTGCCTACTGGTTAGAATAAAGCATGTAACCTTGCTCAGCATGTGGATGTCTCAGGTGTATAGATACCTTATTTTAAAAATTATTTAGTCCAGTCAGTCCCACAGCACAATCCAGAACCACATTCAGACCTTTAAACTGGTGACAAGGTAGACTGGGACCTGAAACTGACCCAGGACCTGGTAAATTGCTCTTGGTCATCAACATTCTCTGCCACTTGACAGTGATATGTTGAGATGCCCACAAGAGAAACATAAGTATTTATGTTGTGTGAACACTCAGATGATTGTGTCCTATAAAAACAGAAAGGGACAGAAAAAGAGTGGGCAGTGTCACCTCAACAGCCTGCACGGGGCACTAAAAATGATGTTTTATGCTCTCAGGAGAAACTGGTGATGCATTTCTCTCAAACACAGTAAACTCTGCAGCTCCAAGACGCTAAACTTTCCTGTGCAGTTCCTGTGCTGCTCAGGGATGTTTTCTGCCTCCAAGCGGTAAATATAAACAGAGTGAGGGGATTAGTGTCAGGAGTACCAGTAGCACAGATGAAGGAAAGTTTGCATGTCTTTCCTCATACCTTCTCACTTGGAAACTTTCAGATTGCACAAATCAGGCAGGCACTTGTTACATAAAGAGGGTTTAACAAGCCTCAGCTATTTGGTAAACTTGCACAGAGTCTTTGACTTTCTCAGGACTTATGACAACTTTATTACAAGTTGATTGAGTATTTGACATTTTTTTTTAGCAACCACCATTAATCCTCTGTTTGAATATTATCATAATATTCATCAGAGTAAACCAAATGCACTTGATAGACCTACAACAGGTAATAATACTCAAAAGGTTGGTGACTCACAGGATAGTAAGGTGGCAATTTTTACTTCCCTACTGGAATATCAAATGTACAAACAACAGAAGTGTTAACACTAAATTTCAAAACAGTACTAAAACTAGCACAGGTGACATAAATTGGTAAACCAACGTGATTATTTTGCAATGATGTGAAGGGGAATGGCATCTCATGTTTGGTCCAAGAGTCTGCAACTTTACTTTCAGCAGAAGTTAGCAAAACACTAGCACGTATTATAACATAAAACTAATCATAAAGTGAGCAAGGTTCTTTTCAGATAATCACCCAGAAAGCATACAATATTTTTACATGTGGTGTGTGGCTGATTATATGGTCCCACCGGTTAGTCGGGGTCTCTGACATCAACATTTAATTCAACTGCTAACTAACCTGGCTATAATTAACGTGGCGAATACACGGACCAAAAGCGTTAACGTTTATAGCAATATTAAACGCCATATTTGACGTATGAAAGTGAAAAGCACAAGCCCCAAAGTTGTTACCATGATTGCCAAGGACCCCGATGTTTTGTTTTTAGCCGCAATACTTTGACCTGGTTGACAACAACCCGCAGTAATACAGCGGTTCGCTGTCTGCTAACCATGGATATATATTTCCAATGCCAGCCCTAATGTATACCACTTTTACTGTTACTGTGACATGCTTAGCTACCAAGTCCAGCGGTCCGATAATTGTTTCGTCGGACAGCTAACGATAGCTTGCTAGCGAGCTAACATTAGCACGAATGTCTACTGTTAGCTCTGGGAGATGCTATTTTATCAGTTACACGCAGCTTCGTTAGACAGCTATATTAACATGGAAGCGACACGGTTACTCACGTTAGATATGACACAGACGCTTGTCAGGCCAAAATAATAATGTCTTCGGCTTTTCGTCTTTTCCTCCTGTATCTGCAGAGATGGAGCGCAGCAGCGCAAACAGCAGTTCCGTGTTCAGTAACCTCCGTGCAGACAGCGGGGTGGGGCAACATACACACGTACCCCGCCCCATGCAGTCAGACGGGTCTGTCCCGCCCAGAGACTGTACATGTCTTCATACAGGCCATGGTCCCACCACTGCTGGGGATGCAATTACTGTGCAAGTGGAAAAAAATGTCCATCACGAATTTTGTAATTCCATCAATTAGCTGCATGTCATGCTCCTATTTTACTTAGTTTGAGTACTGGCTCTGTGGTACTAATTAGGCTATTATAGATCATTATTACTACCATCAGTGTTTCTTTTCCCATTTCAGATGTTTTAATAAAATTAGTATTTTTGTATTTTCTTTTCTTTATTTGACTTTTTGAATGTTAAGATATATCTCTTTATATCTATCTATCTATCAAAAAGCAAAACTGCTACCTATCTTATATGAAGAAATACATGTTCTGTATGAATCCAGTCTGACAACAAACTCAGAAAAAGTCAGAATGAAAACCCAGGTTGCAAGACAGAGGGTGGTGATAGCATTAAGGTCCCTATTATTAGATACCACATTTGTCCAGTATTTTCAGGCCAGATGATGACCTGATGATCAAAAGTATGAAGTTAATAATATGGCACAGGACAAAATATGGAGCATCTCAATATGGTTTGAATGATGAAACTGTTTATTTGGTCAGTTTTGAGGCTGTGCACCTTGAACGCAGTCTTAGCAATTCAATTTCTGATTTAAAAAAACATTCATTTCAATAACAGAGCTGAATTGGACTGGGAGATAGTCTGTGCTGTCAGTCATGCATGCCTTGACAGAGCTCCAGTATAAAAATGTATCAAAACTAAATGACTTGGCTCTCCTCAGTGTGCCAGTTCTAATTGTTGCCTTGAATAAATCTGCTGGACTGAATGCATAATGTGAAAGGAAAAGCTGTGGAGCTGCTGAGTCGACTGGGAATGTGTCATAGAAGACTGCAGCTTGCAGGGACTTGTCACATCCAATGAAAGTGCAGGTCAGAACTCTGTTGGATGTGACCGCCCATTCTTTTTAATGAGGTTATGAGTAAAGTTACAATAGATACAATGCTACATTGAAGTGACTTTTAGAGTGAGTCCAAACAGCATCTGGTTCCTTTAAGGAATGCCAGGAATGTCGGAATAGTTTATCTCCACCTCAAGACATCAACACAATGTAATCAATTTGTCACTTCTATTTTATCTCATTCATACTCACAGCCCTAAACTTTAAAGCAAGTTAATAAAACTGCTCTGTGTAAAGGAAAAAACCTCTTTGACAAATCTCTGGCCTAATGGTTTCTTACTGAGTGCCACTGACAAGAAACAGTTTGTGAATGTTTGGTTGCTACTGTGAGGCTCTACTGGCTTTGGCCAAACCCAACCTGTTTGGCCCTAAGCTCTCGTTGAGTGGAATGACCAGTAAATGCAGATGTGTGCAGTTTAAAGGAATGACAAGGTATGCAGGAAATGGCCATAAACTTTCTTTGATCAGTGTGTTCTGGACTCCTTTTAGTAAACAACAACACATTTATTTTAATGTTTTCCCACTTACTGACAGATTATGGACAATGGATGCAGGCATCTAAAAGGCCCCCGCTCCACCTCCAGAGATCCAATAATGTCTAGTAACTTTGCATCTGTTGTTGTTTTTGTGTCTTTTCACTTATTTATTTATTAGTTATGCAAGTTTGTGCTCAGTTTGGCCTCTTTTTGTGGATTTTTTTACATCTTTCTGTCATTAATTTATGCCTCGTTAAGGTCATTTTATCTCTTCATGAGGTTGTTTTACATCTCTGTGTGGTGTTTTTACATGTCTCTGTCTCAAATTTCGTGTGTCTTCATTGTTTGTTTGCCTCTAGGGTTGTATGTTTTTTGTGTGTCTTTTGTTGTTTTTTCCATGTGTTTGTGCTTGTTTTCCCTCTGCGTTTGTTTACATCCTTTTCTGGTTGTTTTCTATGGTGGTGGTTGTGTTATGCCGCTTGAAATTATTTGACATCTCTTTGCTATGTTTTTATGTCTCTTTGTGGCTATTTTTGTGCATCATTATTTTTATGTCTCTTTAAGGTTGTCTTGTGCCTCTTTATGGTCGTTTGATTTGTCTTTCTAATAAGAAATGTTGACACTTCAAACAGAGGCTCAAGGGATCAGGGTGCCCTTGGGCCCCTGCTGGGCCTGTGTCTGTAGGCCAAGTCAGTAATCCATCCATGAGCTCACTTTGGTAGATTATCTTCTCTTAAGCTACAGAATGTAAATACAACAATCCTGCATTACTCTGCTGTATCAGATCATCAAATTCTTATGACACTTTGTTGGGTTTGATGCATAAGGCCAAGAGGTTAAATGGCTTTTATTGATTTATGTTATATAAAAGTGAAAACCGAGCCAAATGTTTGTTCTTTGATCCTTCATGATATATAATTAGATGATGATTTAATGCATTTTGAAATGGAGCCCTTTCCTGACAGGTGGGACCAGAACGTGAGCAGTCTGTCAATATCATGCTGAATCAATACAACTATTACAACAGCAAAATAACCTTTGTCTGAAAAGATCAGAGATTTTAATTATTATTGTACTAGTTTAAAGTTGTCTCATACAGCCAATAAACAGAAGTTAGTGTTTTAAATAACATTTCAGTGAAGTTTAAGTAATTATGGTCTTGATAGAACAGCACTAGGATATAAAATATACACATAAAAACTGAAACCTCCAGTTATCTTCTCTATTAAAAATTATTATCTATACTAATCTCTTTGTATTTTCCCACCATCTTTTATTAAAGCGGTTTTCAATACCACCCTTCTCTCTCTCTCTCTCTCTCTCTCCCTCCCACCTTTTTTAATAAGGGAGGCTACTTAGCTTTGCCTGCAGCCCTCCAGTGCAGATTCATTAATGCAAGCAATTTATCACAAGTACCGCACAATATGTAATTGTCAACTATTGAAATCTCATATTGAATTTGAATAGCTTTACAACAGTAATAACCTCAGCGTGGTCTTGGTGTCCACAATGGCACTGCACATTCTCTAACTCAAAGCCATTCATCTTACTCGCTTTTTTTATTCTCATAAATATGCACAACACAATGCAAATCAGTTCTTTAAATTGTCCACAAGAAACACTGGATTGGATATTGGAACTAATCTGCACTGAAAGCCAGCAGTCTGTAAGTACAGACTTAAAATACACCTTGTATGCATATGACATATTTGAATGTCATGCACAGTAGACACACAAATAAGCTGTCGGCAGAAGCTGGGGAGGAAATGCTGCTAAATAGCTCACGACCGTAGCGTTTTTAGATCTGTCACCATGTTCAGGGGTGTCTGGTCATGGTGTAGGATTCACTGTCCTGGACTAGGGATCAGTTAACAGTCCTGTAAACCTTAAAAGACCTTTCTCTAACTCAATTTTCTATACTCTCTGACTTCAGATTTAATTTGTCTGTCTTAAATGTCAGACAAATATTGCAAAAATTGGAATATCTGTGTCCTTTTTGATTATAAAGCAGTCGCCAGAACTCAGAAAATTACACAGCCTGTATTCATAAGCTGGGCCTTTAACAGGTTGTCCATACTACAGTATACTATATATCCTCCTGAGACCCAGCCCATTGACTTATGTCCTCCAGAGTGGACATTTTGTTTACATGCATCTCCTTTTACTGTTTTGAGCTACTGTATCAATCCCTACTGTTCTGTAAAGAGGACATCCTGGGCTTTCCAGTGATATGCCATGTGATTGGCTGAGAGGCTGGGAACCTCCTCTTTCTTGTCATTCAAAATGGAAGGAATAGCGATAGGCACATTTTATGGAAAGAGGAGAGGTAAGTCAAATATTGTTTATCTATTGTTTTTTTTACTATGATAATCATATATTTTCTTGTTTATTAACATGTTAGGAATAATATATTTACTTCTGAAAGCAGTTAAATTGTTTGTGGTTTGAAATAATAGCACTTTTATGAATGTCAATTATAGTGGACACCAGGACCATCTTCATGTACTTAATGACTCAACATTGTTATAGGAGACAGAACTGAAGCAGAGGATTCTTTTCAGCATAGTTGAGGGAGATTCAGATTTGGAGCTGTCAGATGATGAGAGAGATGAGGATGAGTTTTTTAAAAATCATAATAGATTCACACCTGTGCTACCTGGGCTTCCTGAATTTCAAGATGACCCTAGAACCCGGGCAGACTGGAGTCCAATTCAGTATTTCTCCCAGTACATTGATGACAAAATTTTCAAAGATTTGGCAGCACTTACAAATCAAAGAGAGCTAGTCAGAGGAGTGCTTCTGAATACTACGCCACAAGAAATTAAGATCTTCTTTGGCATATCAATCCACATGGCTTGCCTTGGCTATCCCAGAATAAAAATGTCTACGTTAGTTAGTTCTACTGTTTGCTGTAAAACACTCATGAGACCATCAGATGACATGGACATGGACAATGCATTCAATTTTGATAGAAAACATACTATCATCTTTGCAACCAGCAAGCAAGTGAACAATCCAGAGGGATAAATAAGTTACTTTTTTAAAAGAAAGTGAATATGTTCTTGGTTTATATGTATTACTTTACAGTCATAAATTCAATTTTTATAATCTAAGTTCTGCTGTAATTTCACACTAAAATGGTCCTGTGGTCCACTACAGTGGACGTGCTGTAAAATATGAAATAAGAATGAATTTGAAAAAAGCTAAATTGTAATATTTTTTTTTAACCCTAAATAACCAGAAAATCACACAAAAAAAGAAATTGCATGATACATTTTTTCTTTGGTTCCCAGGAGGATAGAGGAAGAAATTGCTGCTACAGTGCTGTTACAGTCATTCCCCGGCTGCAATGACCCAGATGCAGAAGACCCCAAAACACTGACCCATCAAACCAAAGAGTGTTTCAGACAGAGGATGAATGCAGGTATATTCACACAGGAACAAATAATGTGTTATAAGAATAATAAAACATGCAAACATAAATATGTCTCCTTTAATCTGAGTCAAAATCGTATGCATATTAGATACCTGTTTACCTTGCAGCTTTCCTGTTGCATTGCAACAGTGAGCTAAACAAAAACATTTGCGTGGCGATTACATCCATCCTGCTATTGTGGCAGTTTAAAGGTGGAGTGGGAGATAACACAGGCCAGCAGAAGAGCCTCCTCTGCCCAACTGTTTTTAGTACATAATGACGGTGTTGCTACTACTGTGACTTGTGTTTGGTTCGAGAGGGTGTCTCACCCTTGAGTGCAACTGAGAACACACTTGTACATCCATAGGGGAGTGCTAGCTTTCTGTGTTTCTGCAAGACAAGTCCCAGCTGAGCTGCTTTGTAGAATGAACGCTATGCTGTAACTTGATCCACAAGCTGTACCTCTGTTTATTGGTGAAAGATGACTCAGGTGAAGACCTGCTGAGAAAAGCAGGCTCCGGTTTCAGCAGGCATATTGCTGTGCGGTGTCTGTGAGCTGTCATATGTGCAAGAGCAAGCACAAAAGAAAGGCAGCATACACTGCCTAATTCGGTGTGTGTTTACATGATGTAGTATCTGATTGGTGGGGTGATGGAATAGACGTTACACACCCATGCATGCTTGCTTTGGGCATTACCTTTTTCGTAGACTGATGGGAGGGGCTCTTTTATGCTGCTAGGTGACATTTCAGTCATGCAGAGACATGCACACACACACATGTGCACACAGGCAGAAGTACACACCTCTCCTTGTGCTGAATTCATCCATATCTGACCTTGAGATGTGGGTGCAGAGATTTAAAAGCAGTTCTCTCTCTCTTTTTATACAGTTGATAGACAACTGTGCTAATGGATTAGTGTCAACAGAAGTTTTATTTGAGTTACATACATATAGATTCATTTTAACTGGTCATGCTCATATTGAATCACTAAATTTAAAAAAATGTATGTGTTTGAAAGGGGAATTTATGAGGCACAATTTGTAATGAAAATCAGTGTCAAAATTAACTAATAATATATTTTTTCTATATATATATATATATTCATTTTGACAATGCAATTGGTAATGTATGTGGACAGAGTTTTTGTGAGACTCAGGTCGCGGTGATATGTTAAATTTATGAAAATCAGGAGATGAGTAGATACTAAATAGATACGATAAATCCAATTATTTACTGTCAACATAAAGCACATTATGTATCTCACATTAAGATCCAGCAAACACAGTTAGTGAGGTCTGATATAGGTAATAACACTTTAAATAGCCTCTTTTTATGAGCTTAATACACAGATTTGACACTGTAAATCAAGCAAAATCTCAACTTGAATGACCTTGTGGAATCTTTTCACCTTACTAGAGCATCTGTTATTTACTCTGCTGACACACCATATTTACTTACAGTACATACTGTCATGGTGCAGTTACAGCAGCACTGTTAAGGTTTATGTAAACCAGTGCCTAGTAGTATTTGGCCCCACACAAAGATTCGCTTTGTGAATCGATGCAGCCTCGAGGCCTTGAGCAGGTCCTTGTCCATTGTGGAGAATTTGCATTTAAATTGCATCGCCCACACAGACTGATGCACTGCACCTGAAGAAGTACAGAAGGAACTGGGATGAATTCTGGAGCAATGACATATTGCTACTGCATTTCACAAACAAACATAAGACAAGCAATCAACAACACAACAGCCAAGTCTCTATTTCTTTTTTAATATTATTTCTTATCTATTTCTTACAAGGTTGGACCTTGATGTCTGGCTTTGCTATTGTAGGAACAACTCCAGTGAAAGCTACAAAATGTGCTTGCTGTCTTACATTAACAATTCAGGAGATACTGTATGCTATCAGATTTCTCCCTTGACCAACACAGGTGTGGCAGCGGTGTTATATGACAGGGTTGGTCAAAGATTAAGGAGAACATGTTACAATCCACCGAAGGGAGTCTCCTTGACATTCATTGACCTAACGGACCCATTACCACTCCTATTACCAACATTTGCAGTGGCTGAGTGATTCTGGAGAAAACAAAACGCTTCACACTTGACTGCTTACCCTCGTGTTCCACCGTTTGGGGACAGAAGCCATGAAATGCATTAAAGTGCCTGTACATCAGGAAGTAGCCCGTGCTGTTTAAAAGTCACCTAAGATCAGTGCAATTAGATTTGATCCTGCTCTTTTGAGACATAGTCACAAGAGTGACTGAAGGACAAGCTAATATTAGACACAGTTATAGTGGAATAGATGGTGGGGCCAGTGACAGCAAGTCTGCCAAGATGTATCCTAACACAGAGACATACAGACAAGTTATATTGTGTCTGTCTCTTTCAAGATAACTGGAAGTCTTTGAAGTGTAAGTCAGTGCCAAGTTTTGTTGCAGTTATGGTTGAGCAAGTGGGTTTGTACATACAGGTATGGACACTGGGGATGTGTATGAGCAAGAATCTGACAACATGATACATATCAGGATACAGGGGCTACAATTCAATATATTGCAAGCAAGGTTATAATTGGAATTTTTAAACATTTATTATTGGAAAACTGTCATAGTATAGAGAACAAAACATCTTCTGCATTAAATCTGTTAAAAAGTTTATTTTTTGACGCAATCAGAGTAGTGGGATCTGGATTTGCATTGATCACAGTCCCTGTAACATCCAGCATCTGCAAACTGTCTGCTACATATCTTTGCATGTAAACTACTATTTCCAAATCGATAGTGTTTTTGAGACTCCACACAGTTGAACAACAACACAATATGACAATACTCAAGCAAATTTTCTTAGAACAGCGTCTTCTGTATCGTACCTGCCTACACCCTTGTTAACTTATCTTAATTATGCAATAACAAAAGAAACAAACAAACAAAGGAATTGTAAGTCTGTTCAACTTTATATCATAGTGATCCCTCTAATACTCCAGTAGGGACTGAGAAGAGTATCTCAATACTGAGTTTATAGCATGAGTGTAATGAGGGAGTGGTCTGGGGTGGCACTGCCGCACACCACCCCTGATAAAGGACACACTACTGGTACATACTGGTGTGTTATAATCACTTTTTTTGTTCGTTTTTTTTTTTTACAATGACAGCTACAGTATGTGTGTGCTATACAATGTGTATGGGAAAGTCTCTTTCTCTTTCTTGATTATCTCTGGCTCTGCCAATGTAATACCTATTATCACATACTTGTATCATTTATCTTGCAGTATTGTTTCACTGAGATAATGTTAATAGAGACTGCAGTGGAGATAGTGTTTAAAGAAGAAATTCACCTAAACCATGCCACTTCTAGTGAAATTACACTTTTGCTCATTTAACTTTTAAAAAAATGAAAAAATAACTGTCTTATCGCATCATCATATCACTGCCACGTTTGTACTACACACTGCTAATAGATGTATTATGCATGTATGTATGATAATCATACTTCTATGGCCTTCAGTACAATAGCTGAGTGATGGGTGTTTTTGTTGCTGCGACAAATGACATGCAGCCTGTGCATGTTTGTTTTGAATTAGCTGGCACAAAAGTGGTTTATCTTTGCATACTGGTGCAACACTGGGCATGTGTATGAAGCCGTAGTCCAGCCCCGCAAACCCGCCCACCACCCTCCCTCTTCCCTTCGGTGCGTCTCGGTCCGCCCGCAGCAGTCTCCTTCCCGGCGAGGTTTCACTACAGAGATGGCTGCGAAAGTGTGCAGATCAGTACTCCAGTTGTCCCGGAGCAACGGAGCGGTGGCCGGCAGCCTCCCCGTACTTGTTGTCGCTTCGCAGCGACATCATCAGCACATAAGACCGGTAAGTCCCAGGACGTGTGTGTGTGTCTGTGCGCACAGAAAGACTGAGGTGTAGGACCGGGCGGGCAGGCTGGACCGGAGAGAAAGCGGTATTGGCGGTGGTGGCTGCTGTTGGGCTGGCTAAGGAAGTAAAGCTAACTAGCCTCTAGGATTTTCCGTTCATGTCTTTTCTTCAGATTGCGCTTCGCGGAAAGGTGAGGCACTATGTGAGTCACGATATGTACCCCATCCCGGTGTCGTGTGGCTCTTTTAATCCACAGTGGGACGTATAGCTTTCACAGAGGCAATGCAGTTTTTTTTTTGGAGCGCTGGTTGAAGCCCATCAACACCCCACTGGCGCTGCCCCGCCGTTTACTGTAACTAGCCTCCAGACACTCAGCTCTGCTTTCACATAATGCCTCAGATCTCCTGTGTCCTTCAACTTTGCAGGCGTATTTTTTCTGTTCTGCTTGTTGTGTGACAATTTGAATGCGATCCCGTTTAAGGTGTGGGGTTGTTTCTGCAGTGAGGGGTAGGTCTGGTAGCCGACGGACGGAAGAAGGGGATGGGTGTCTTATTTTTGTGCAATAAGGATGTGAGCAGCTTTTAGGCTGCAGCTTCGAGAGGGTTTGGCTGTCAGTCCATGACCGATGGTTCCCCTCATCTCTCTACATGTGAACTGCAGCGTGTGTGTGTGTGGTGCAGCAGCAGCCGCAGAAACTCAGAATATTGAACGTCTGAGCTACAGAGAAAAACTACAGTGGAAGGGAGTGACACACATAGTGTTTATTCATGCACACATATGAGACTTCACTGAAACATGGATGATGATGTCAGACTCTCCAGCCAGCCTCCTGTTTCTCCCCTCCCTGCGGGTGTTTCCCCATTCAACTAGGAGATCCTGGGTTTTCCTGCAAACTGATGCAGGTCCATTACACAAGGCCTCAAAAATGCATAACAGGAAGGCATTAACAAAACTGTCACAACATTGCAATAGTTGCACATCTTGTTCCTGCCCCTGTGACCCACTCCCTCTGCTGTAACTCTGAGGCTTTACGGCGGCTGCCTGAGGAGGGAGGTGAGGCTCAGGTCTGAATACGAAGGAATGAGGAAGTCATGCAGCTCAGCCCCTGCACAGTAGCTATAGGAATACTGCTACGGGTCTTCTTTTACCACATTTCCTGTTTTTCCTTTCTCTTTATTTGTCTTGCGATCCCCATGCCTGTGTCTTTCCTGTCCTGCTCTCCTCCCCTTGCACAAACACTTGCACACTTGCCACAGGCCATGTGAAATTAAATGAGGCTCCCCTTCCTGTGAAACAGGCCAGCCTGGAGGTTAAGTAGCTGCCAGAATAGACTCACAGGGTCCACACTTCCCCACTGTCACCCACTGTGAACTATTACAAAGGAGCACATTTACCCCCGTGGAGAGGTAATATCGTCCCCTCTTCTAAGATATGTAGGCCTATTTAAACCTTAAATGATTTAACGGGGCGAGTTGTGGCTCAATGTGTCTCAGCAGAGATGGCCCCTAATAAGTTTTCATTTTATTTCATTCCGCACAGGTTGTAGTTTTGTTTGCCTGTCATTTTGTGTCGTCGTCCATCGGAGCGCTGCTGCTGCGGCTCCTAACGCGGGCCTGTCACTGTGTGACAGCCAAGCTTCTGTATTCATTTGCGAGTCCCTCACTGCAGTCAGTGTGGGAACTCTGTCTCTACACTTGTGTCTATAAAGCTGCAGTGGGACACATACTTATGAGTTGCCATTAAGCATGGAACATGTGTCTCAAAATACACAATTATGATACCTAGAGCTCATTTTCAAGCAGGGTGCTCAGACTGCTGCTTCAATAGCGTGGCGCAGACACCAGGGGTGAACTCTCCAGGGATGCAAAGCAGACTATAGGCTCCAAGGCTTACATTTAGCCTGCACCAGAATACTATTGAGTCAGCCGTCATATAAAAAAAACGCTGTCCTGAAATGTGGCAGGGGAGTTTGAATAAACAGTCCTTGTAAATGGGTCATAAATCAAATGGTGAAGATGGGTTTTCTATAGTATGAACTCGCTGAGTTAATATTCCCATATCTTGTGTCTGAAATACAGGGAAAAGTAAGAGAGAAATTATGTTTTCTATAGTTGCTTATTTCATTTAAGCCGACATGTTCATTAAAGCTGAGCAGTTTGTGGCTGTAGTCTGTGAGGCCAGGGGGTCGAGGCCCGCTCCTGGCTTTTAATCCAATCAGTGTAGGAGTAAACTAATTTATCCCTGCTGCCTTCACAGGCTCGGTACTGAAGTTATCCGGATTAGTGCGATAAGAGAGTGACTGTCAGCTTGTGGCTGTTGACTGCTAGGTGATAAGATGGTTGAATGATTGACAAAGGTATCCACACAGGCAGTTTCATTAATGTAATCCTGCACTTTATGGACAAACTGCTTTTTAAATCCATAAGATCTCACAGCCATATATATATATATATATATGGAGATCCAAACATTTTGACATGGAATGATGAATGGCATGTCACATCAGCTGTCATTTATGCAGTCAAGGCAAATTAATGGATTCATTATTTCCTTTGGAGTCCGTTGATTGACAGATGTATGTCCCTCTCTTGAATGGAAACAAATTGATGGTATTTCAGTGCTAAAGCTGGACAGGCCATTCATGCTATTAGAGGCTGATGATGACAACCTGCATGTCTGTTCTCAGATCTTATCATATCATGTCTGGGCTGAAGAGGAACCTTAATAATCTTTGGTTGGCGCAGCTGGCCTGTTCCATCTTTTCATCGATATTGGATTACTATCTGTACACAGAGACAGTTTTAATGGGCATGAAGTGCAATTTAGAGGGGTTTCTTTAGTGGGTTAGAAAATTGATTGTTTTCCTGCAGGGTTTCTGACGCTCTTGCTGGGCTACGTGAGACAAAGTGATAGGATAGAATTCCAGTCGGTCAAAGGTATGATTACAAAAATGATTGGATATTCCATTCAGCCCATATATCAAACAGTGTTCCTGCTACTGGTCTTCACATGCCTACATTTTCCACATTAGCATGCAGGAACTCTTTTGGGTAAAGTGGAACCTATAGCAACTATACAGTACGAGCTGCTTACATGCAGCTACTTTATGATGTTTCTTTTGTGCTTTACAGTAAAACACATGAATAACTAACAGTGAAGTCTGCTTAAGCCTTACGGTAAACGGAACACATTTTCAAGGCTCCTACAGGTGCTGGAAACACTTTTTGTTAGGTTTGAAAAGTGCTTGAAACAGCTTGAGATGTGGGTTATATAGGGTGCTAAGTCTACTTACAAACAGGTGACACTTTTTAAAATACGAAACTTGTGGTTTCCTTTAATTTGCCACAGTAATCAACATGATTTTAGTTTTTTAAAACACAATTACGTCTAGTTTAATGTGATGTAAGAGTGAAATAATCAGTACCTTTTGCACTGTATATAAATATGTAATACAATACAGACCTAAGGTGTTGTTTAAGTTGAAAATGCACCTTTAAAATTATTGAAAAGTGCTTTAATTTGACCTGGAAAAGGTGTTATGAAAATGTTGAATAAAACGTCACTAATGTGAACCAAGTCTGGTCTTAGAACTATAATCATTCAGGAATTAATTGAAAAATATATTCAAGTGTTACTCTGCTTTGGGCCAGTTTCATATCTATACTCAGTGGGTTGAAGTGAGTAGTTCTGATGAGTTCAGTCCACTACTGAGTGCCCACCTCTTCAGTGTTTGAATTAGTTTTAGATAGTGGGCTGCAGAGCAATGAACAGGAAATAGAGGAGAGACAACCAATCTTGTATCCTCAGGCAAGCATGTTAGCTCACTCTGCTTCAGTGGCAACCTATCTTAGTTAGACCAGTGTCCAGATACAGAATTGCTGCATTTCCCTTGATTTATGTGCCCTTCTAAAGGACTCCAGTGCCCAGTAAAATCTCGAATTTGTCACAAACTGTGACCCCTATGTGTTTGTATAGGGTTCTGTTTCCCAGCAATGAGGCAGTGTTGCTACAGCATCGTTTCCTTTGTTTTGTTAGTAAAGCGGCGTCCCTTATAGTCCTGCTGTTTGCTCTCATTTGTTTGTGTGTGGGCGGAGGATCAGGGTAAAAGGTACGGTTAAAGGTGGACTTATTGTACAGCTGTAACTCGTTTGATCAGCAAACCAGTAACACAACTTACTGAGAGATAAAACACTGAAAGATATTATTAGTGTTGAGCACTCTGAATAATACAACAGCCGTGTGATGTTGTGTAATCCATTATTCTTGTCATTCTTAATCCCCCGCCCACCCCCAAAAAACAGAGGGGAAGTACTATTGTTAGGAAAAACAGATGCTGACAGGGACAGAAAAAGGTTTCCTATATAGTCTGGTAAACAACAACATTTACTATCTAGTTGAAGCAAAACGCTTCTCTTTTAGATAACATACCTGGAACACCTTGGTGGCTACGTTAAGCAAACAATCCTGTTGCTTCTGCATTTTCGCAACTTTTTTAAAAGTTGTGACTTAAAACAAAGATACAGCATCTGTAACAGGTGGATCTGGGACATAGCCATCATGTCTCAATTGTCAAGATGTTCAAAAGGGTTTCAAAATTGAGCTAACTGCTCTTTGTGTTCTATCATCAGTAATAATCAGTAATGTGGCTGTAATGACTAAGTGGGTAAAGGCAAACAATAGCACAGCTAGAACCACCTGGTAAGTTCAGAAAATTACATCAATTATTGTGAAAGATACACTTATGAAATTACAATATCCAAAACCTAAGATGGTATCTAGTTTCATATATATAATGTTGATATTTTGCTTAGTCCTAGCAAAGAGGGGGAGCATGGGTTAGCTGAGGCGGGCTGAATGAGACCTGGTTACTGAAACAGCTTCCATACCGTTGTCACAAATGGGGAAATTGGCTCTTTATTGAGACAGGGCCTGTGTGTGGATACACACTCACTTCCTCGTACATAAGGAAGAACAGACCCATACCTCTCAGCTTTTACTGTTTGACTCACATGTTCGTGCCATTGTTGTCATCTCATGGCAGTTTAGTGAAAACGTCATGAATTGCCTCGCCATCAAACAAAATGACAAGTGTGTGTTGTCATCGTAGCACAGTGATGAAATGCTGATGGCTTTCGTGGCCGTGTTTCTGACAGAGCTCCTGTCAGCTCAAGTGGCGATCACCCCTGCGAGCAGCAGCCAGAGTAATTTCCAATGTCTGCTATGGTCTGGGAGTTGTATGGCTGACCTGCCAGGCGTTTGGCACTGAAAGTGAGTGTGGCGCATTTGTTCTACTGCTGCACCCTTTTTTTTTTACATTTTTGTGCAGAGATTTCACCATCCTTCTCAATGTTTCCATTACACTAAGGTTTGCCGTTCATTCATGTGAGTAGTCCTTGGTGAAATAAGCATCAAAATTGTCCTATAAATATAAGTTATTGTGTAATGATAATCACATACACAAAAAAACAGCTTCTCCTGCAAGACTTTTTACACATTCTCCATGAACACCTGTGAATTTTTCTTACTATATGGCTGCATCTTTTCAGCTGATTCATGGGCAAAGGGAGAAAAACTCTCTCTGCTACACCCTCATCGTCCTGCTCGTTCTCCAGACAAATGTCAGTGCGTGTCCTGTTTCCCCTGTGCTTTCTTCTTCTAATTTCCCTGTGCTCTCCTGAGCCCGTCACATTCCAGCACCTGCTCAGCACAGAAACCTTTCTCATGCTCACCAGCTGTTTGCCCTGCGGTCAAAAATAACCATCCTGGAAGGTGAACAGGTCCAGTATTAGTATTTTATATTTGTATTCAGCAAGCGTGGCTAACCAAACCCCAACTGTCTCCTTGTTTACTGTACAGTTATTATTTTAATGCCTCAGCTCCTCGCTAGACTGCTGCATCTGTAGCTGGTGTTTATTATGGACATGCTGTAGCATTGTAATGGATGAGACTATTGTGATGGACAAAGTCCTCATTAGTACTCTGGAAGGGATTTCACCCTTGATGTGGTAAATGACTGGTGAACTTCTGCTGTTGGCGTAGACTAATTAGCTTCTTCCCATGTTTCTGTGTGGCCCAGTGTGTCTCCAGTCAAGTCTGAAAAGGACATTAAACTAGGCCAACGTGTGTAATGTGATGATGGATGGCAGCAACGCTTGGTTACCCCCTCTCATCTCTGGGATGTCGGGCCGGTGGCGTCCTCTGCCAGGAGGGCAGGTGAGGCTGCTGCAAGTACCTGAAGGTCACCAGCAGGTAGCACAGCCTTTCATGCTATCACATATGAAATTGGGCTCATTATTGTGACGGCAAAACTAATCTGCGGCAACGCTGGGTCCAAATGAGCAGTGTAAATTAGTCTGGGCAGAGTTGGCTTGTGTGAAAGTTGGCTGTGCCCAGAACTGTCAAGGAATGTGTGACGCATTTCCAGATTGAGGTGTTCTGCTGTCATCTGCGTGGGTCACTGACCAGGTGTCTCCGCCACACAGATGCTGTAGTTTAGATGTATTACTTTTGTTGCTGTGTGGTTTTAATGGTCTTGAGAAAGCATGTTTTATTCATTTATTACATTTTGATTTACATAAAACCTTGGCAAGTTGAAAATTACACCGAAGCAACAAAATTACAATGGTGGAACAATATGAGGGGCAGAGCCAGTTATGTCTGCAGGCCAAAAAACCTTAAAATTAGGACAACCTTGAATGCAAATGAACACTGTGTGAGTATGTTAATATCTTACCTGAGTGTAACCATGTGTTGTTGGAAGTGTCCCCCCTACTGGCTACTCTCAAGGTCCCTCACACCATAACTCTCACCTCGTATATTTCACTATGAAATGGGGACAAGATGCATGCGCTTCCTGTCACACATTGATTCCACCTTGTTTTCTCTGCAGAGTTCAATTTGACAGAACTTCACCCTGCAAAATATCAAGACTCTCCAATATGCAGCTAATTAGCGGGAGAGGAGGGGTGGGGTCGACCTCCCCTTCAGGAAGTATTGATTGTTTATAGCCTTGTTTATACAAGTTCATGGTTAATTAATACGAGCAGCAGAGTAGGACGGGTGCTGGCTGAGTGGGGACATTGACAGTGGGTAGTGACAATGAAGCTTCTGATAAAAAGGTGAATCACTGCTTGCCAGCAGTATTTTCCTGTCTCACATGGTTTTCACTTTGCTAATTCATGGCTGCCCACACGGCTGTTATGCATGAATGTGCTTAAAGAGTGTGTTCATGAACACTTGAGGATTTATGGCTCCTGTTTTAAAAAAAACTTTTTTTTCTGAAGGGGATATTTGATATCCTTCTCTGACTTGAACTGATGTCACCCTCATGCCTCAACCCAACCAACCCGAACCATCAAAGGCAGCAAGTTCTAGCCAATCAGAGGCAGAGTAGGGCAGGTCATGAGCTGCCCTACTCTGGAAAAAGAAAATTGGCTTCCCTTGTTGCCCTCCTACCTGGTTAGGTCATGGGTGAGGTAGCAGGAAATGCATATCGACAGGGAAGCAACACTGATACTGCTGAGGTCAGGTTAAATGCATGTGTGAAGGGATTTTACTAGCAAATTAGATTGCAGCAGAAAAAAGTCAGGTTTTAATGCAAATCGAACACATGTGACCATTAGCCACACTGGCGAAGATTTTAAAATACATTTTTAAAACAATGGAAGAAATGAACATGAACTAGTTAGTTGTCATTCATAAACTTGCACAACCCCAGTGGCCCACACCGTAACTTGGAGTTAAGACCCCCCCCCACTGAAACGCCTCTGAGCTGCAGACATGCATATTTGGAGAAGCAGCCACTTTGAGTCAAGATTAGATAAAGTTTTTATACTAATGAAAGAAACAAACATAATCAGATTATTGTCTGTTGAGCTTTTCATATCAGCCCTGTGATAGAGCTGTGTACTCCGAAACCCATTCTGCTCCCACTTATCTACATTGTGCTGCTTTATTGAATAGAAAACAATATGGTATATGGAATCTGACAGAGCCATAAATAACAATTGTGCTGTTTAAAGCAGAAAACAATCATATCAGGGCAGCGGGAGGAGGAAGATCGTCACTGCGAGAAAGGCAGCAGGAGAGAAGAGAATGGCTCAGCTGTCAACAGCGAGGCAGCTCTTAATTGGAATTGGTATCATTATGTATGAATGAGACCTGTTTTACTGATGGAGTAATGGCTGGGAAGTTGTTCAGAGGAATGCTGGGATTGTGTGATGTGAGGATTCCCTCGGCCTCAGTCTCACCTCTTTCACTGACGAGAAAATAGATGAGCTCCTCATTACAGCTTGCCCTTCTCGCTGCCAGTGCAACTTAAGGGATTCTTGCGTGTGTCTAACTACAGAAAACAGTTTGCTTCCAAATTAGAGTTTTACTCCGGACAACTTTACCCTGATTTAAATGCGTAGATGTGTAGATAAAAATACGAGATCAAGCCTGTTTTTTCTTTGGAGAGCTGCCAACTTCAGACGAGCTATAAAATATCAGCACCGTGTGAAATATAATGCACCATTTTCACAAGAACACATCAAAGTGAGATCAATCATATGAAAGTAAAGCAGAGGAATTTAATATTTTCTGTAAATTATTTATGCATGCATATAAGTTAGTCAGAAACTGTTGGAGGAATAAGAAAACATTACTACGCATCCAAGGACACTATTTTGCTCCATTAGGTTATAGTTGCACCCAAATAGAATATAGCACTTACTGCCGACAAGCCTTGAAAGCCAAATAAAGTGCACAAATTACTGAACAGTTCATTTCCAGAAGGGACCCCTGCTAGCTTAAACAAGGCTAATAGCATTCTAATTGCTTGGATGCGGCCCACCCCACACACACAAGCTCATAATAAGGAGTTCTTTTGTTCCTACCGGATCGATGTGCTGGGCTAATGGCAGGAGGGCTTGACATTTTCAAGTTCGTTCCACCTTTTTTGGCTGGCTGATGTGAGACCACAGGCCAGTGTCTCCTCTGATTAAACCAGCTGATCTCTGGGGACGGATGAAGCTGCTCTGCTGCAAGGAAAACTGCATGAAACATACCGGGGTTAGGTTACCAGGGAAATAGGGGCCCTGCTGGTCATGGTTAAACAGGATGTATGGAGAGCTGTGACATCATCCTTGTGTTGAGGTCATTGTGGCAAGTGGGAGTGTGTGTCGACTTGAGAGGCATTCTGTCTTCATGGCGGCTTAGTGAGGCGTCGAGCCAAGCAGGCTGCTGTTTGTTGTTTCTTGTTAGCGTCGGCTCACTTTGCTACCCTGGGTGGTTGGCAGGCACTGGTTACAGCCGTCATATTAGGGCTTTTGTTAACTTGCATATATATATTCCTACTCCACGCTTTGTGCCAACAGCTGAACAAAGACGTGTGCAGCTTTGACGTGTTTCCCAAAAGGGAAAAGGGGTATTTTAGTGCTAATTGAACTTGTCATTTGATTCAGGGATCAAAGCAATTTGAAAAGATGACAGAAATATATGTTTTTTGAAGTAGAGTACCATCACACTATATGATCTGATCCACCATTTCTAGAAATGTTCTATATAAAGTGATTATTTCTTGATCATTAATGGGACTAAGGAGCAATGTTTATCTCGACAGGGCCTGATTTATTTGTAGGGCTGCACAATAAATTAGAATTTTATTAACATTGCAATATGGGCTACTGCAGTATTTATTTCCCAGGGAATGCAATATTTGTTAAAAGAAAAATATGTCTAAACATATTTTCTAGTATTGTGGTGTTGCAGAGATGTCTCAGAATCATGTGTCTCTGTTCTAGAGACTTAAAAAATTTGACGTTATGATGCAAAAATGATAATTTCCCTCCAGTGTTGTTTGAATTGCAATTTTCGCAATTCTATTTGATCCAAATTATGCAGCCCTAAGCTATGGTTTCATGCTGACGCTATTGTTCCACTATATATTTACATAAAAAGAAGTTGCTCGCTGCTATTTTAATGGTCTGAATGTTGTTTATAGCTCCTTGAACCATGCCATTGGTTTGCATATGCTCAGTCATGAGAATTCAGCACTCGGCACACAAAAACAAGGCACAGAGGTCCTCTAAACATAAACTAAATGAGTATCTCAGAAGGCACACAGAAACGAGTGGTTGCCTGGCAGCTGCTCAGAGATGACATGTGGTCTGAAAGGTCATGACAGTGAACGGCACGTCTGCCCACAAACAGCATTGTACACAGGAGTGAAAGAGCCTCTGCTCTCCTCTCCAGGAGCTTCACGGCCCCTCGATGCTGAACCATAAAACTTTCTCTGTATTGTCCCTCTTCACTTCTCCATCACCAGCCTGCTCTCTGCCTGAAATGAGCTGCCTGTGTTTTCTGAATAACGCTTTTGTCAATCTCATTACACAACAAGAAGTCAAGAACTGAGATGGATCAGACTCTGAGCACATCCAGAGTCAATGAGCCTCAGAAAGCAAGACGCTCTGTTCGGCCCGGCGCCAAGTGTGTTTGCACTGTAATTACCCAGGTTGTAGCAGTGCCATGGTAGACACAAGCACACACGGGGGATTCACCATGGAGAAAACAAACAAAGATGCACACCTCTGCCAAACAATGGACTCCAAACCCTCAAGTCCTAATGTTTTATCTGTAATGATTAGCTGGACCAGAGAGACGAGCCAAACATGTCAGGCTCACGTCTCGATTATAACCCCAGCTTGTGTTTTTTTTTCGATATGCGTGTGCAGTTTTTTAGCCGTTCTGTAAGATGGAGATTCTAATAGCTTTCCTGCTGATAGGAGGCCTGTCTCATCTGACCACTTAACTGCTAGTTTTAAATGAATCAGAGGTCTGAGCTCTGAGCCTGGTCGCTTTTAATTAACTCCTATATCAGCACAGGTGGATCAATGGCTGGACACTCGCGTGGAATAAGCCTGTTTCAAAGAGCTCAGCTGAGGATGTATGGTGGTGGGGATGGGTCAGATATAGGGTAGGGTGGGGGTGGGGGGTTAAGGCTGTCTTTTGCTGCCTCAGCGCTTTGAAGCCTCGTTCCCATCAGCCATCATTTTAATGGTATTCTGTGTTTCTATGTGGAGGTTTTGACCTGATAATCCTATTAGCAGGGTTTTTCACAAATGTTGATAGGCCTGTAAAATATGGCCAAATGATCTTATACCACAGTGCTGCTGTAGTTTACGTTTGACTGACTTTCCTGCAGTATATCTGATTGAGCTTTTCCATTCATATCCTCTGAGTGGATTGTCCTTGTCTTGAGACCAACATGACCTATAGTGTCAACCATACCTTATGTCAGTGTCCTATAAATGTCATAATAGGACTGTACAGTAAGTGCTTCTAATGAGTTTACTCAATTCTAACCAGGTCAAGTTGAAATGAAGTGCAACTCTATTTCCATATATTACATCCAAGTGAGGCAAACTGGGATCTAAAATAGTCCTTGATGGCAAAGTGAGGAATGCTGCTACTGGGCGAGGAACTGTTTCACCTTAATATAATTTATTAAGTCCACCTCACCCTGACAGCACTATCCCCACCAGACTACAATGGTACCAAGACAATGGCTCACTCCTTACTGTGGATCAATGGGACTCAGTGTTAAAGTAATCGACATCAATGTCCGACTGTGTAAGGTATAAAATGATTCAAATGAAGGTCATACATAGAGCTTATTCTGCTTATTGGAATACCCCAGTGTAGGCCAATCAAACTGTTAGTCAGTGTAGAGGGTGATGCACTAAAGTTCTTCATTTAGTGAGAAAACTCAACAGGATGTGGTAAACAAAAAAGAACAGCTCTACTGGACCTTTGCTCGGTGGAAAACATGCAAATGACTCGGCTGAGTGAGCAAATGTCTTCAACTTTACCACTGGTAGCACTGGTTGATATAGATAACCTCCCCTATCATGGTATGGGCTTGCTCTACTGTGATCTATGTGTATTCTGATGAAGTGTAAATTGTATTGAAATGTAATTTCCAGTCAATATAAAACCCTCCTGAAAAATCAAGTTACTTTAAACTGTTGCAGCCCCCTCCTGTAAATCTAATATTGGTGCAAAGCAGCACTGCTGTCCCCAGTAATGTCTGCAACATTACAATGACCTTAGACAACCAGAGATACTGTATTAAAGGGATTGCTCTTTTATTACAAACTCCATAATCAACTTTGCAGTGGGCCAATCCATCAAGGCCTGTTCCAAAACACTGTGCCCTGCCTTATAAAGTGCTGCTCTGCCTTCTTGTACGTGCCAGTCAGTCAGGACTTAGAGGGGACGATGTGTGAGAGATGCAATCTTGTCTCTGCTCAAAGGCACCTCCGGGAAGCAGGGCAGTAAGTAAATTGCTTATGTAAATAGCTCTGCTGCTGTAATCTTTTGTTGATGAGGTCTCTAACGTGACAGCACGACACGGAAGATTTTGAAAATCTGTTGTTCTTTGGATTAAAAATGCATTTAACTCTTGACTCCCAGAGGCGTCAGGAGCACCAATTCAAGATCTATTATCCAATAAAAATTAATAATAATAGCAGCAGCACTTACAGATTAATGGTAGTGTTTGACTAAAATGATGGCGACTCGTGGTCTTGTTAGCGGTCATTGAGAGTGATTGTTTTTGCTAATGAGAGCTGGCAGTCATAATTGTTGTTCTCGGTCATTGAGTTAACGCCAGGCTGTTTGTAGGAGCTCATCTTTATGTTGCAAACTGCAGCGTGGCATAAATAAGCATGACATTCATGTAGGCTAACGCTAATTAGCGCTATCTGCATGATTGGGGAGGCTTTTCCCCTGAGCTCCGACTGTTTTCAGACTCCGGCTGTTCCTTTAAAGGGACTGAGATGGAGCCTCACTTAATGTGCTGCGGCTGTGCTGCAGGTGTGCAGCTAGTCCAGCTCTTTGTTCTCCGAGTGCTCTGAAATGAGGAGTATCTATCTTTATTTATTATTTTATGTGCATGCACACACTTGCCTCACACCCTTTTACTGATGGAGATTGAGGAAGAAGCTGTTGACCTCTGAAACGCCTGTGGTTTCCTCATCCTCATTCCACACACACGGAGGTCAAAAACTAACAGACCGCAGAGTCCCACGACCTTCTGCCAGAGAGGGTTAGCGATGACCCTGCTGCCCGCTGTCTCCACGCTGCTGTCTGGCATCGGATGTGTGTGCATACCCCGCAGGCCTTGCATCAGCTTGAAACGAGCACACACAAGCTTCTCACAACTTCACAAACATAAAACCTGCTTTTTTATTGTGAGGCTGAGAGGATTGTTGGTCACCTGGTTGTATGAACGCTTGTTCAAAGACTTTGATTTTGAAATGAAGCCGTAAGCAAAAAGACAAGCAGCATGGAGAGGTGGAGATACTAGACATTTCCATTCTCACTATACTGTTACTCATCCTCTGCCAGCCTGCTCGTGCCCCACCGCTCTATAAATAGGGTTGAGGAGATGGTGGAGAGGAGACTTTGTTGGAGAATGCATTTCCATGGAGACCGGCTTCATTGGGCTTTGGCTGTGTGATCAGAGAGCCATTGTGGAGGACAGGATTCTGGGCTAGTTTAGATAAAAGTATGTCTTTATATTCCCTGTGTAGTTGTCAGGACAGTGTTGCCATGGCAGTTAAGGAAAGCCAAATTACAACAAGTTTGTTCCTCTCCGCTGGCTGCAGATGTCTGAGTCGACTTCATATACTGCAGCAGCTTCCCCTTTTTGCCTCGGTAAGAACCATAGACTGTAAAAGGTAAGAACACGTGATAGGCTGCTGCAAACTGTTACATCATTAATAAAATCTGCAAAAAAGAATCGTGTACTATAGATAGAGATTGTAAAAACATGCATTATTGTTGGACTTACTTTACTGGATAATACGTCACAAAAGCCTTCATCAGACAAAGAAACCACTCAGAAGCGGAAAGTTATTGCGGCCTGAGACCAACAGTCATGCGACAAAAATTTAGTAAAACTTTGACTGAGCTGCAGGCTGTTAACACAGAGCAGAGAGGAGAGGTTGTAAAAATCTCAATAGCTCATTATCTAAATGTCATTTTAAAATGTGTATATAGATTCAGTTTTATTCAAATATTAATAAAAGAAAAAAATATATAATATATATATAATATCAAGTACTCCCTAATCAAAGCCATGGTCGTGCTGTTTCCTTGGAGATGCAGGACTTGTATACTGGAGTAAAAACAAGGCCACAGTGAATACTGTGTGACAGGAGCAAAAAACTGAAATTGCTGAAAATTGCTTGGGGTTCAGAGGCTTAAATACCACACACATGCTCTGACAGTTGGACTCACAAATGCAAACTGAAATCTTATTTTCATAGAGCAGTCCGACAGTTGGAGCATCTGAGGCTTTTGCATGGTGGTGAATCTCATGACCCGCTGGCATCCTGTGTGAGTCACGTGGACGTGTCTGCCTCACTTTAGCTGTGCTCCATTATGTTGCTCTTAAGGTATGTGAAAGTGGCCACATGTCCAGCATGTGGCAGCTGCTACAGTAAATTATTTGAATGTTTTTGCCTCAGTTGTTTCCCTGCTCTCATAATGTGAGTAACAGAGTTTAACTGTTGTCTCCTGGGTATTGATCTGGGTGTGGCTGCTAAAAATAAGAGCTGTTTCCACTCTGCATATGTGAAAAACTCAGCTGATACACACGTCTCTGACCCAGTTATTTCAGTCTTTCTGTGGTGTTTAACCTGCTGTGTAGCCCACATGCAGCAGAGCCCACATAACGTCCCTGTTATGCGCAGGAAGAAGACAATTATCTGCTTGTCAGAGAAAGGTTACCGACTTATTCCTCTGCACAGCCGCTGCATGGAAATCAAATGCTTGCCTTTCAGCCAAACAGTTACCAGGTATCAGCCTGGTTGTTGCTTTCCCAGGGAGCAGTGGGGAAGCAGAAGAGCTGAGCTTAGCATCAGAGTGGATCAGTGATGTACCTCCAGCTGAGCTTTCCACTCACACAGCCAGAGATTTTATAGACCCGGGTCCTGAGGAGGAACCCTGGGGAAATCCCTACCTGCTCATGAACTGGATGGGAAGGATGAGGGATGGAGGGGTGAGAGGGGGATGTGGGAGTTGGATAGAAGGTTACGAGTATCTCCTTTTTTTTCATAGGTAATAGCAACACAATTGCAGGGCTTTTGTGTTTTTAGCCGTAGGCAGCGCTCTAAAGTTACAATGTATTGAGCTGTCTTGTAAATCCAGGTTTTTACCGCGGCATCAGGAAGACGTGAGAACTTCACTTTGCCACAAAGTGCAGGTGACTAACAGAGGTTGATATTTGAGGCGAGGAGAGAAGTAAACACGCTGTTTCCTGGAGCTTTTCTAAAGTCCTGGTGCTGCTGTTGCCTGGGTAACACTTTGCACACTGAAAATGTCCTTTTACCAACAGAGAATTGAAGGTTATCCATCTCATTGTCTCCTATTCTCTCTCCTTCTTATGCAAAAATGGCCTCACCATCCTTACATCATCTCAGACAGACATGCACTCAGTAGAAATGCTGCTGGGTTACGGCACTCTCTGCACTTCCTCCCATTCACTCGTGTCTTCAGCAGTCACACAGGCAGTGGCAGTTTTCACTCCAGTCTTGAATTATTGAATTGCCTATGAGGCTTTCCTTTAAATTTATACTTCCTTTGATGCAAAATTGAATGTTATTTTGTCAAATATAATTTGAAGAGATTTGCTGCTGCTCAATTTTTATCTTACTCCACAATTGTGACAAAAACCCGCAGGGAAAGAATGCACAAAGTCGGTTTTCTGCAGTCTGTTGATTTATTGCCATTTAATTCCTAACTCTCTGAACTCGACTGACATCTCCCTACATGCCAGAATATATTCTGTATGTCGGAGGCAGTGGGAGTGTCAGAGCAGGAGCAGTCTGTTCCCTTGCATAGCCTCATACAAACAGACAGGAATTCATTGATCAGAATAATGGCTGCCGTGCCTGCTGCTGACATGAAAAACAGAAGAAGATAGAAGGCAGATATGTCAGGGTTTCTATATGATTGTGATTCCTGCACTGAGGTATGTAGTTCCCCAAATTGTGGAGATGCAGCACATCTCAAATTTCAATTTGAAAGGAAAAAACAAAGGCTGCACAGATGAAACAATAGGGAATAAACTTACTGGTCCACTTACTGCCAGCACTGTTAATAAAAAAAAAAAGATTTTTGTGTGGCTTTTTTTTCATTTTGATGTCGTATCTAATAAAATAAAATTTTTCTATACTAGCATTGCATCAAATATTAAAATTCTGGCATCATACAACCCTAACCCGACCCGTGATGTAAGCATAGCGACGGTGATTAAGCGAACAGCAGGAATGCAGTAAAAGCTTGTTTGCCTTGATGATGTCATGAAGGTTTAAGGTCCAACGAAACTGCAATAAGAAAACAAGTAATCAGTGGTATTGGTGAACGCCCTCAGTGATGCCTTGCAGTGATTTGCTGATGGGAAACGTCTGATGTGAAGGAGCAGCACGGTGTGCTCCGTTTGCATTAATAATATCTAACATACAGCAGCTCTTAAGAAGCGCCATGATACTGCAGGTCAGAGCAGTTGCTTCCTGATGTGTAAAGTAGCTCGAGCATGCTATAATAAGCTGGTTAAAGAACAACATATTGCAGGTGAGAGGACAGGCCCTTTAGTCAAGTAACGTGGGTGGGAGTGTTGGATAATCCTGTAGCTCTTGAACCGCAACATCAGTTAAATGTTTGAAATGTATTTGTGTTATTTATGTTGCATTTTAGTGCTATAGATGTTCGTGCTAATTTTAACTTGTTTACATGCTGTTTGATAGATAATCTCTAAAAAGCCCTATTTATCTCCCTCAACGTGTCTTCTCTCTGAATAGTGGAAAGAAATCACCCAAAAAAAGCCTTTCGCATATATTTCATTCGTGCCTGTAGATTTCTCTCCAAATTCACTAAAAGTCAGTGTTCTATAGCAACATTTAGTACCACAAACGTAGTCTAAGCTCCTACTCTTCTGCACAATATTATGTGATCTATATTGTTGTATCTATGAATTAGATTTGGGATTTTGCCTTCAGGTTGTCATTTCCATTAAGAATGTATGAAATCTTTAAAGGCCGTTTTCTCAAAATGAGTTGGAGAAGGAGAAATCCCAATTTCCTCCTGCAGACAACTTTGAATGCAATGTATCAACATAATAAAATATTTAAAACTTTGAAATTTGCTTCATCCAATTTTGAGATTTAGGTCCTGGTAATACATGCAAATAAGTGCATATTTAATGAGTTCACATCTAATTTGCATATCTAAACATTAGAATTTCAGAAAAGTTGTAATGCAATAAAATATTGTCTTAATGTTAATAATAAACAAGAGAAATATTATGGTGATATCTACAAGTAAAAAAAAAACCTATTCATCTATAGTGTCTCCCCTTAAAGACATCGTTCAGTATGACAAGTAGCAGAATTTTCTCATCACATGAAGGAAAATTTCAAATTTCATCCCTCACACAAACATTTCAAACCAACACACCTGGAGATGTGCGGCTTTCACTGGACAGGAAGTGGACGAGGAACTGTAATCTTAGAAGTAACTAAAGCTGTCAGCCAAATGTAACGGAGTAAAATGTAAGTTTTGTGACATATAGTAAGTACATAAAATGGCAATACTCAAGTAAAGTGCAAGTATTGTGATTTGTACTTCAGTTGGGATTGATAGACCTCTTCCATCCTCCTGACCGCCCCCTAAGCCTCTTGTACATAAAAACCTGCTCTTATGGGACTCTGCTAACGCTCTCCTCAGTTCCACCAGAGACACATGACAGGCCCATAAACATTTGATTGATGTGGTCGGCAAGAGTTACAGTACTGCTCAACTTGAAGTCAAAGCTGCAGTCTCTGGACTCTCAGGAGGCCATAAAAGAAGGATCCGCGCTGAGTTTCCTGCACGGACACAGTGTGTGTGTGTGTAGACTTTGTGCGGTTGCAGCAGCTGACTCTTGTAAGCAAACGACTTCCTATTCTGAGAGCCACAATGTGTGAACACGTGAGAAAACTCTCACAGCTTTTTTTCTGCTGGCTGTGCAGAATTTGAGCCACTTATTTTGGGAACCAGCCAAAAGTGAGTGTAAGCCATATTTTACTTGATACATACTGTACAACTTTTGGCTGTCTCACTCAATTTTATACCTAATTGCGTAAACAGAGCTGAGTGGAAATGTGCCTTTTTCTGTTCCAGTATTATAAGTGAACATGGTTATTCACACAGCGTGGTATAAGTAGGTGGTAGTTGCTTTCACTGATGCTGGGAATGAGTGCTTTGTAATGACTGCACACACGGAGACCTGCAGACATGCAGAGACACACAAACTCAGACAGTGTTTTTTTCATGCACAGTCCCTCCTCTCCTCTCTGATGCTCGCTCGCTCCGTCTCTCTCCGTGTGCGTGTGCTTCCTCCCCCTCACGCCCACGCTTCTACTCTCTGTGCTGCTGATCATCAGCTTTATCTTTATCTTTATCTGAGGACGTAAATGTGCCTTCGCATGGGTTAAAACAAACTGTGCATTCAATGCCTTTCCATTCTCCCATCCTATATCCGCTGGCTCCAACCTTGTCACTGCTGTGTCTTTCCAAAGCTTTACATTAAAGCTTAACTCTAAATCCTCTCTGTCCTTTCCTTATATTCAGTTCAGTCTTGTTTGCAGGACCTTAAATCTTCCCTTTTTTAAAGTTAGATGGAACAGCGAAGTCTTTAGAAGTGTGATAAAGTAAGCAATGTTTGTTCTGACATTTCCAGGCCATTCCAGCTTTCCAACAATACCAGCAATGTTATGGCGGTGCACTCTCCGCCCCTTCTAAGCTTTATTTGGATAACACCTGGGGCAATAAATCAGGAAAATATTTTTATGGTAGATGCAAGACTTTATTCCAACATGTAACAGCCTTTGCGATCCCTGCACAGCCCTCCTGTTCTCTCCCATAGTCTCCCCCCTGCTTTCCTTTCTTCGCCTGTTCTCCTCCTCTTACAGTCCCCGAGACACCTGCTTTGTTGCCGTATTCCATTATGAATGAAGGCAGTTTTCAGCCCGCCTATTCATCTCTGCTGCAGCACGAGACGCTAAGCTGTCAGCCGCTCTCTCTGCACACCCCGCCTTCATGACCCTGTTTGCGTATGTCCCACGTGAACGGTGAACAAATGGCAGGGGGTAGACGAGTTGCAGCGCGTCTTTCCCCTTGATAAATGGCGAAGGCGGTCGCTGACCGTGCATCCCCTCTCCCCTTCTGTCTGGTTGATATTGGTCTGCAGAAACCCTGCGACGTGGCTACGGCAGCTTCTTTGTCCAGCCCTTGCAGCAAAGCTCACACAACCACACACTTGTACACAGAAACGTCTACATGTCCTTGAGAGGAGAGGCCAACTTCTGCCCGACTGTGTCTGTGATGCGGTTAGCTTGAGTCCCCTTCGGCTTACCTGGACACGTTCGAGCTATCTCTCCTTAAGCTCCTGTCTTTATATGTCTGCCTATCATCACAGAACATCCGGGGAACCCCTGTAACTGGATCAGCTCTCCTTAGCTATAAAGACTTTCATTGGACAGTGGTCACT
>CAFUXE010000706.1:1169019-1191615 GCA_903364295.1 Serranus cabrilla
TTTTCACCCTGCGTGTGCAGGCACTGGGTAACAGGGTGTGCTTAATGTGTTGGAAATTTCATTTAACTCTCCTCTTCCCCTCCACTATCTCTCTCTCTTCATCTCTGCTCTCGGTGGCCAGTGATTGCCTGCAGCCTCCCCACTTTCTCCTTCTCTTACCCGCCCTCCCCCACCCCCATGTCCCAAGGGCTGGCTGCCTTTCTCCTTCTAGTGAGGGAGATGCGGAGAGGGTGAATGAGCAAAGCAGGAAGAAGAACTGAGAAAGGCAGATAAGGGAATGGGCAGAGATAGCCACATCAGAATGTGAATCACTTCGATTGTACAATAAATGTTGGTCACTTTGGTGCAGAGTCGGTGAGAAGTTGCAGCTTTGCAGAGACTTCAAAGACAAAGCATAAGACATCGAGTCTCTACATCTAATTCTCTCCATATACTCAGCATGCAATATTAAATAGCTGTGTGCATTTGAATGCTTATGAGGATTAGAGGTTGTGATGTAGGTAAAAATGGCCATCACGCATCAGCATCGGCTCTTTCCTCTAAAGGATGTCTTCCATTTACCATCTGCTGTACTGGTTAACCCACTTTACTGGGAACAAATAGCATTCCCATTCATTTGCTCACAATTATCTCTCAGCTGCTTCCACACACACACACACTCTCACACACACACACTTACACGCCATCTTCTGACACCCATTTGACCCGTCTTTCACGCTGGGAAACGTGCTGAAGATCCAGTGTTTAATGTTTTATTAAAAAAGTAGTGTTGAACGCACAAAACCTATTATTTTTAGACTTTTATTAGAGTTGTTCAGATACCAATATCAGTCCTGGCAATTAGAGCCAGACTGATTTTTGAGACGATACTGATTTCAGAGGGGAAATAATTAATTGATAACCGACATGGCAGCCGATATAATAATATTTTGTGGATTTTGCACTGTTTTTTTACCACTCTGTACCCAGAGACCTACTTTCTCAAACATTAAACTTTATTAAATAATATTTAACATTGTTATATCAATTTCTATTCTATAAATGATAACTGAGAAGATAAAGAATAAATAGGAATAAAATAAATAAACATCATTACTGTTCAGTGTCGCTCAATTGCTGATTGGAAAAAAAAGAAAATTAACGGCGCAAACTAAATCACACCAATCAACATTTTCCGCATTATATATTGTGTAAAAAACTTTTTATAGCAGCACATATTGGACAGCATGTACACTGATACCTACAGGCCAATAATATCAGTCAACCCATATATCTGCCCGGCCCTGTTGGCAATGCCTCTGATACAGTAAAAAAAGCTGGATCAGGTATCGGCACGTACACGAGGCTATTCACCAATATGATCTGATCCCACTAGCAGAGCTGTACGTCCTGTCTGATCGGTACTGCACATGTGCAGCTCCTAACACAGATGAGAAAGAAGCGAGATGCATCACTTGTTGGCTTTTCCATCATGAGCTCCAGAAAAAACAATCACTGCATCCAAAATCTATGATGGAAGGAGTGAGTCATCGGGCTTCCTTGCTATCTCTGCATTGTGCACGTTCGGTGCTGATTGGGCGGGTCCCATGGTGACATGCACAATGTGCAAGACTTTACTTCCTCAGTGGTATCGAATGGGTACACGGTATCAGCCAAAACACAAGTTCAGGTATCTGAATCGGTATCAGAAAGGAAAAATGTTTTTAAAACAAACTTTTGTATCTTCTGGCCATTTGTAAATAAGGTGCCTGATATTCCCCGCTGCCTCCCGTCTCTCGTATATTAACACATGAGTCGGAGAATTTATTTGTAAGGATTTCACCCTGCGGTGATTGGATTTGCGGAGTTGTCAAGGGTCTACAAGACATTATCAACTGTTTCCATGCAGGGAATTATTTTTCAAAGTTAAATTGTTTCGGCTAATCGGCTCTTGGGTAGACGCTGCTGGGAGCACACAGTCTGACACCCACAGGCCTGTTCCACTGCACAAGCTTCCACGGAGGCCCACTTTACTTAGCATCTGTGACATCTAAGATTAACCATTAGCCAATCCGAGCTGTGAGATATCTTGCATCAGGAGACATCTGAGTATTCTGGCTGCTTGCTGATGAGTCGTTTGCAGTAATTAAAGCTGCTGGGGATCGCGTCAGTTCGGGCGTAGAGAATGTGCAGGGGTGACAAAAAGCTGCAGTCTGGTTCTGGCTCGGAGCTCGTGTAAACACTCCAGTATGTGATCAGGTGGCACTCAGGTGTCAAACACGTCAGACTGACAGCATGTGAAGCATGACGGATAAAGACTTGGTGTGATTGGAGTTACCTGAGAAAACTGCGAGCCGAGCACCATTCGGAGTTCAGGCTTGACATGTGATGGGTGGAGATTGGTCCCCGAGCAGCAGCAAGCTCATACCATGCTGTGCCATAAGTCAATCAGCAAATCAATACGTGACAGCCAGTGGTCCCGATTTTTCTCACGGTGACAAGGAGTATGAGACGCATTCTGACTGTGTCACGCGTGAAGAGGCTGACTGATAAATGCTCCTCGTCTATGTTTTGAAGTGGTCTGGTCTCTGAAAACATGTCTTCAACACACTCTTCTGTTGAGTTAGTGCTGGGCAGTATGACAGTGAGTGTCCTCAAGATACTCCAAACAAGCCCAGAGCATTGTTGCACTGCCAGCCGTCAGTTTTACTCTAAAAGGTTAAAAAGCCAGAAAGAAACAAGTCTTTTGTTATTTTTTGGAGGAATTATACTTTACATGTTTTACTGCTTCTTCTGTTGTAATATCATCCAGCAACAATATTTATCAAAAATTAACATTTCTTTTCTATTAAAATAATGATCTCAAAGTTTTGTATTTAAATAAATGTCTGTTTTGTCACTATCTATTGCTAAATGAGCTATGGCCCATTGATGAAAGCCTTGCAAGTGCCGCCATAGAAAACAAAACAGGATTGTAATTTCAAATGATTGCCTTTTCTAATTGAAACCTGCCTTTTATCTGTGGCTTCGAGACTAGGTTGCTCACCTTCATTGACGTGCTTGGCAGGTTTTATGTGAATCTCTGCTATAATTTTTTCATTGATTTGAATGAAGTTAAATTGACTGATTTAATGTGACAATCAGGGTAACGACATCCAGGAACTTCTCTCTGAAGAGGCCTGACACAGTCCTCTTACCCTCCTTGTCCTGGTAACGTGTATCCGTTTACATTGATACACGCAGACAGAACATCACTATATACGCTGTGAAACATTAAGCTGATTAGATTTTGTCATTGAGGGAAAATATAGTGCTAATTATTGTCACCAGTTTATTGCCCGGCACTTTGCGAGCTCCTTGTATCCACATATGTCTCATCCTAATCTGTGGTGAATGCTTGAAAATGTCCTTTTCTGCTGAATCGGTAACAATATGGGATGTTTCCTTTATTTTGCATTTGAGTTGCTGGTTTGAAAGCAGAAAATAAGTCTGTCTCCTCACCTGCTTGTTGCCGATTGTGTTCAATCCACAAAGAAAAGGCATAGTCAGTGGGGACTGAACCAGCTGGTGCCTCTCGTATCAGGAGAATAAGGTGGTGTGTTTTAAGTGTGTATACGTCCTTTATGATCCCACTAGGAGTGTTTTAGTTGGTATCTAGAGAGAGCAGCTGTCGTCCTCTGAGGCAATCTAATCAACAGAAATAGATGGGGCCTGCCCTCGCTGGGCTGCGGGCCCGCTGGTGCAGAGAGGTCACAGCAACTTCTTTCAGAAACAACGCCTGTATGTAGGCAGCAGCGCGGGTAGTATATTAGTCACGGCTTCAATGACAGCAACGCCTGTGGGAAATGATCATAGTTTGTGAAGGATATTTTTTCCAGAGAGTCCAGAGACTGAAGCCCAGGCTTCTCTGATTGGTCAGTGTTTTGCACCATCATTGCAGCCAGGGAATGAGCGTAAAAGCCTTGTAGCAGCACTTTCTACCTATATATGGTATCGCTGTAACATCACAACTGGATGGAAATCCTCACGGCTCGTTTAAAGGCACAGTTTCTGAATACGAACTGTGTGTATATCACGATTTTCAACTAGTTGTGTAGCTCCTTGACCTGGTTACTGTCAATTTTCTCAAAAAACAAAAATGTGGAGTTTAATAAACCGTATATTCCTGCAAAAAAAACACCATTTGATTGATGACATGACTTCCTTCGTCTATTTTGTACACCTTAGGCTTACAGTTATTGCACAGTAAGTAAAAGCTGTAGTATTTTTTGAACGGGAGCTTATTGACCCCATACATCCATATTATTCTGTAACTGTATTGGTGCCGCAGCCTGAATTCGCTGCCAGAATGAAAATGAGTCAGTTGGGCAGCTTGGCAGAGACCTAGCATCAGTAAATATCCCACATCACACACAGCGTCAACAATTGGACAAATGCTGTTCCTCCTCCACATTAACAGACCGGAGGAGACTCTCTTGGCAGTTCATGGACACTTTTTATAGTCTCTGGAGTCTTGAATACGGGCCCCTCCTATGAGTTGTATGCCTGACTTGGTATAGATAAGGAAAAGCCAGTAATCCTGCTGCAACATGCTATCTTAGTACCAAGGTCCATTGCCTATCTTATTGCTGAGAACACGCTGTTTGAAAGCTTCAGTTCGGGTTGAAAAGTCCACGTCAAACACAATAATAAACAACAGAAAGTGTGTTTCATTAGCTGTCCTCAACAATCGCTTCAAGTATTAATTCTGCTTGTTTGCAGAGCTTGAGGAAAAAATGCCATCCATGCTGGTTATCACAGCACCTCTCCAGGGTAGCTAATGTTCGAGCCTGACTGGTGCTGAACCCTCCATGCTGGGAAATAAAACCACACTTTAGTCTTCGATGAAATAATAATCAGAGACAAACTACAGGCCTAATTTACCAAAGAGTTCCTTGCGTAAAAATAGGTTCATAACTGGCAAAAACTCAAATGGCCATAATACCTGCTCCGTCCTTTCTTGTCAAATATAATTTACCAAGACTTAAAGTCGTTAGAAGGAAGGTAATTGCGTGTGTAATAACATGTAGAGAGAGAGAAGGTATTAGGCAGACACCCATTCGTAGATTGGAGCTCTGATAGCGGAAAGGACACACAGCAGATATGTCATTAGACAATTACTGCTACACCAACGCTTCTCGTGCCAGCCTTCTTATTATGGGCTGTTTCGCTGATTACTATTGATTAATTAATGTATAGTTTACATACAGCGGCAGCATGGTGGATTAGTGGTTAGCTCTTTCACATCACAGCTTGAGTCCACCTGCCACATGGAGCCTCTCTGTGTGGATGTCCTCCCATTGTGTGTGTAGGTTTAGGGGTCGAAGGACTGCTTGTAGTTGTGGATAATAGCTGTGAAAGTGTCAATGCTGTGTTAGTCCGGCGACCCGTCCTGGGTCAGCCAATGCATGCTGGGAAAGGTTCCAGCCTCCTGCAGCCCTGAACAGGAGAAGAATCTAAACATTTATGAAGCAATTAGAATCAGTTTTAAATGAGGACGTTAATAGCCCTGTCATGTATGTAGAACAAATATAAAACTAGTGCCAGCAACCAACCTCGTCACTGGTGCAGTCACCAGGCAACCAGTGGAGACTCCAGGATGTCACTGCACTGAGCTGAGAAATGGTGCAGCACATTTCCCCCATACAGAAATGTGTCATTTTCACACTTATAACATGCTTATTATTGAGCTTTAGCTGTGTTCTTAGGCAGATTGTGTTGCCTTTGGACTGAGCCAGGCTACCCATATGAGTGTTTCCCTGCTCACGGTACGGCAGAGCGTGTAGCAGCACTTTCTACCTATATATGGTATCGCTATGACATCACAACCAGATGGACGGCACAGTTTCTGAATACAGACTGTGTGTATTTCGCCATTTTCACAGTATTTATATAGATCTTTGACATACTTACTTGTTTTCTCAAAACACTGAATTCTATGTGAATGTGAATTTTAATAAATATGAATATTCCTGCAAAAGAACACCATGACTTCCATTATTAATACCATAGTGTTTATATTGTACATCTCAGGCTTACTGTTATTGCACAGTAAGTAAAAGCTGTATTAATTTTTGAACGGGAGCTTATTGACCCCATACATCCATATTATTCTGTAACTGTATTGGTGCCGCAGCCTGAATTCACTGCCAGAATGAAAATGAGTCAGTTGGGCAGCTTGGCAGAGACCTTGCATCAGTAAATATCCCACATCACACACAGCATTCCTCCTCCACATTACATCCACGTCATCATACATACATGTACGGTTCGTGGTTGTAAAAAAGGCTGCAGTTTCAGTGAATTCAGGCTACAAAAGCGACTGACCTTACCTTCCTGGTAAGATCTTAAAAAAGAAAGTTGAAAAAGTACATAACTGTATGTAAATGCAAAAAATGTACTACAATGTCACATCCACAGACTGTGTGAAAGAAGTGGATAAAGCTGCTTGGTTACATCTGGTTTGCTATGGAGAGGGAGCTGTAACCAACATGTAGTTTGGCCGTATTACAATTAATAGGGATTCCCTCTCAATACACCACACGTGTGTGTACATAACGCACTCCTAATAAGTTTGTCCTATAGATCTCAAGAGCCCGCACTCAACACCAAACATCCTTGGGACTTTAGCTACACGTCTGCAGAGGATGTTGTGAAAGTTGTAGGAGAGAATTAAATGCAGAAATCAAAACTCTTACATTTTAGTTAGATACAAAAACACAGTACGCAGGTTTTTCAGAAAACCTCAACTTTATACTTGGTTTTAGCTCAAACTAAGTGGTTAAAAGCATTCATTACAAAAATGTTACATCACCTGCTGTCTGTCAAACATTGTTGAAACTCTGTTCAGCGCATCCTTTTTGGGTAAAGCAGGTCATAACTGTTTCATTTTTTACGCCCTTGCCTCTTAAATGCACTGGTGACGGTGGATGGTTTTGAAAATATAATCACTATCTGACCTTTCTGGTTGTTACTGCTTACCGTAGAAAGCTCAGAGCAGGTTGATGGAGTGTTAACATACTGAGTGGCTTGTACTGTACAAAGTGTCTGTGATCAGACCCCCCTTCCCTCCCTGCCCAAACCCTGAGGCTCAACAAGACCACATACATGGGGTTAATATGAGTGTTTTATGAGGTGCACTAGTTGTTGTTCAGTGTGTGCAGTCAAGGTGCTCTCAGTGTTTATAATGGAAGAGTATTCCACTTTATCTCCATCTTATCTTTCCTCGGTGCTGGGAGGCAGAGAACATCTGAGTGCATACGCTAACTTGAAGGTGAAAGTATTTTAGTCATTCCAGTCTACCGTGACCCTCTGTAGTGCACCTGCCTACACACACACACACACATACATATACACAAAATCTCCCTCTCTCTCTGCCCAAACAACCCCAGAAAAGCTCACATCCACAAACATCAAAGCAGTTTCGCAGTTTCGCAGTTTTCTTCCATGATTACAGTCTGCTTGTAAGCAGCCTGATTGAGATATGGGGAATAAATAACTCGCTGCTAATCCTGGTTTAGCTGGTTTAGGTGTGGAGCAGCCAGAGGCTGGTCACCTCTTTCATCTGCGATGGACGGAGCAGAGGCTGCTTTTCCCAGCATGCACAACAAGTTTCACATGATAGCTCTACTGTCTCGCACGCACAACTCCGACCACACGGTGCGTTTGAATTGCAGAGAGAAAAGAAAATTGCCCTGGCCTGTGACGGGAATAGAAAATAAAACTGCCACTTTCACGCGTCATTATTTTAAGCCTCTTTTTAGCTCATTGTAAAGTACTGCAGGTCCTGATGGAGGCTGTTGGGGAAATAGCATGAGGTTTGCTGTTTTCCATTTGTGTTGTGATGATCCCAAACACTTCCTGCTAACGATGATGATGCACCCTAACTTGTTATTTTTGTCTGTTTGTGTCTTTTCTGCAGCAGGAGGTACTGTCTGCTCCTTTCACCCGTCAGACTGTCAGGAGAGCACATGGCCTTCGGTCTGCAGCCCACTCAGCACTCTTCACCCAGCCTCCCACTGCCCTGTCTCCACAGGTTAGTTAGTGTGTCTGCGTACATGGAGTGGTGTGTCAATGCTGTTCCACATGTTCAAATTAGTGTTTTTAAAAATTATGTCATATGATTGGTCAGATCTTCCGATCCCTCTCGTAAGCTTTATGTTGTAGGAGTCACATAGGTCATTCAGGTGTGTGTGTGTGTGTGTGTGTGTGTGTGTGCAGGTGCCGTAGCACTGGCATGAAGTGGAGAAACAGACACACATCATTGATTTCAGTACTCTTTGGTTTAAAAATTAAACTTAAACTCCCACCAGTGTTATTAAAAGAAAAAATGAAACAACATGGAAGTGAAAAAGAGAGCGAGAGAGCACCTCCGTTTGCACCCATCAGCTGTTTTGTAGCTCCCGCTGCTGCTGCAAGTGCTTGCTACACAGCTCTGAATAATAAATGTATTCTTTGATTTTGTAAAATCACACATTGAGCAACCTCATATTGTCTTAATCGAGTGATCCACTGTTTTGTAACCACATTTCCCTCCACACTGCAACTATTGTCTATTTGAAGTCAACAGGTTTGATTAGTGTTTCCACAAGAGTTTCAACAATCACGACTCTAATTTGGTTGAAATAAAGCCTTAATTCACAAAGTTAGATGGAAAAACATGCTGAGTTCTTCAGGGCAGACCTCTATATTAGAACAACCAAAAAACAATGATGAACTCAGCTAATCACCAGCAGCAGTCAAATGTTGATTTCGGATTCAAATATCAAACGTGAAGCTTCAAACGTCTCAGTACAGCCCTTGTGTTTATTACAAAGGAATTGACAATAACATGGCAATTATTGATTGCTGTTCCTCCTCTAGAGCAGATCTATATCTATTAGAGCTAGTTGTGTGTATGTGTTTGGCTCATTGATGTGGACGGCACATCAATCCACAGCTTCTTAATACACGGACAGCAGCTGGCATCAGCCCGGTCAGCACTATCTGACGCCTGCGTCGCCCTGTTGCAGATGTTAAAGTCGTTTGGAAAGGTCAGTGAGAAGACTGGTGTGTCAATGTGAGGCCCAGATTTCCAATTGTTTCAGATATGTAATAAATATTGGCTTATTGAATATTGGCGGTTTGTGTAATCTGTGTTATTCTGCCTTCAGAGGCTGCCAGCTGCCCTCAGCAACAATGGATGGTTTTATTCCCGCGTGACCTTTCAGATGCTGAAAGAAGGAAACTGTGTCCTACATTCAGCACAAAATATCTTCCGCTGGCAGCCTCGGTCTAGATTCAGTTTTGGATTGATATCAACCACGAAAACACCTGTCATCCAAATCCCAATAATCCCTCACCACTTGTCCAATGTTGTTTTGACGAGGAGTAATCTGTTGTTGTTTCTATTATTTCCAGTTTACCAGTGATTAGCATGCAAGCATATTCATGAGAGAATCCTTTGAAGGTTGATGAGGTCGCTGGACGGCAGCCTTGTGATAAAGCCATTACCACAAGAAATCTATTCAAATGTATTCATAAATCCCTCTGTTCAAAGCAGCTCTCCGCCGGGCTGCCGGTACTCTGATTCACTGTTGACATGAAGCAGCGTATGCTGCCGTATGAAACCAGCTACCGATCAAATCCTAATACGGCCTGCAAATCAACACTTTGACACGTATGCACCAGCAAGTTTTGCAAATTCAATGTGCCATGTAAGAGCGGAGAACAAGCTGCTTCAGTGACATGTGGCTTTGGTGTGAAAGCAAACTTGTCAAAAGCGTTCCGCCAGGTCATTTAATCACAGCACTGCTGTGAGTGTGAAACACAAACTTAATATTTGTGTGCGCATGCAAAACCTCATTGCAAATTATGTCTAGTGCAACAGAGAGGGAGTCTTTTGTTTACCTTTTTTATTGTTGGACGGACACATTAAAGTCACATAAGTTCTAATATAGGTAAGTGACATGCAGGTGTTTAATCCACCTGCCACTGTCTGGCCTCATGGATCTCAAATGGAAATTTGTTACCTGACAAAGTAATGGATGAGTCTGTGTTGTCGTGTGCGTGTCTGTTTCTGGCGCCGTACTGTGACATCAATGCCAAATGAATTTCTTCCTCAGTTATATATTTGATTGACTGTTGCCATCTGTTTTTGTATCACACCAGCAATTCAGCAAGGATTTGATTCGTCTCATTGTCTTTTTTCCTGCAGTGTAATGTTGCAGTAACTGAGTAGCAACAAACTCTGGAAAGTCCTGGTTTTCCACATGCGTCGGTGTAATTTGATGGTTTGTGTGCATAGTACGTGTCATAGATCTCACCTGGAGTCTGCAGTTCTTGTGAAAGTGACACTTTTTCAGATTAGCCTCCATTAGATGTGAGGTTAGCTTCTCAGTAGATTAGAATAGATTTTTTTTTTAAATGAATTAATTTGGGATTTTATTCAATATTCAATTGTAATTGAGTTTCCTGAAGTTGATTTCCGACCTCTGAAATAGCAGCTGACAAAGTCCATTTAGTAGCTTCTTCTGGGGCTTTTAATTATGTCACACACACAATCATCAAGAGGATTTATTTGTCACATACTCATATTTCTATGTGAAGTTAAACTAATAGTGGGAAATAATGATTTGAAAAAGATAACTAGAGTGAACGGATGTGGATATTTGAGGCTGATACTGATTTTAGAGATCAAATATCCAGAGGTGAACCATGCGGTGATGGTGTGGTATATTTTCTGGAATTAAATGGAATGAAAATAGACCTTTTCTATGTGGATTGTGCACTGATTAAGCAACAAAATTACTATTCAAGGTACCCGTAAGGCTTTCTTAAACAGATAACTTTATTAAAGAACATTTAAAATTATTAGGCATTATTTTACATACAGTGTATAAAGTTTCAAGGATTTTTTGAAGTGCCTTGGGGTCAAATTGTTTTACTTTTTCAAAGGTGAAGATTTTCTGTGAAATTCGTGTTTCAGGCCAACATGAAATCATTCAGAAAATGCAGATTTGAACATCTAAGATTCCATGACGACAGTGAAAACTGATCATGTGACTGTCAGATGAACCTCCGGATAAGATTGTTTGATCAGCTATTATTAATGTGTAAATTTCCACGGTTCCTCCGCGGTATCACTTGAGGATTAGTACAAACCTGTCGTCCTGTTCTCAGCACAAGGTGTCACACCAGCGACCTTCCACTAAGAACTTGACGACCAGTCATAAGATCTGGCAGAAGGACGTCTCGCCGCTGCCACTTTGTCCTTCGTCTCTTCTCCAACTTGGCGTGATCAGACCACAATTCTTTGTACTTGGTATTCCTGTGAGTAAGGTCCAGCTACAATCCAATAACGCAGACGCATTATGTTAAAAAGATCAGCTCAAGGTTAAGTGTGTATATATTTTTCACCAGGAAATGCGCTCGAGCTGACCAACAAGCTTGCACGGGATGAAAATTTTATGATGAGAACAGGATCTTTGTTCCTTGAGTGCTTGCAATCCTTCGGCTGTGGAGGGCAGTGCATTAGCTCATCTCCTTTTTCTTCGTTGTGTGTTTGTGTGGTTACGTGCACGGGAGTGTATGTGCTTTGTTTGTGTCGGTGAACGTGTATTTCCGTGTCGTCGGACTGTATGAAATGGAGAAGGCAGGCACAGCTTTGCACAGAGTGGGGGTGGTTGTACAGGGATAAATGAGCAGCGGCTTCCCTCGGACTGTGTTTACACTTTACTGCAGCAGGCCGCTCTGCAAGGCACTTGGGGGGAAGGTTGTGGTACGGGAACAGAGGTAATGTATACATTACTTACTGTACGCTGCTGGGAAGTCAAAACATCAGCTGTGGCTTATTCTAGCAAGGCCTCATTCACAACGGGGTGAAACAACAGAGTCGAGAGGGAGATCGTCGATAATCCCGAGTGTCCCTCTCGTTGCCACGTCGCCCTCAGAGGGAGAGCTGTTTGTTCAGAGGGCAGGGGAGGGAGGAGACATGGGAGGCTCAGCGGGGAGTGTTTGCCTTAGCAGGGCGTGTTGATTCTGCTATGTAGGGCTGAGGATGATATTGTCATAGCTGCAGCAGGAGAACGGTACATGAGCCCTGACACCGTGCGGAAATGAAAATCAGGTTGCATAAACTTGTCAGCCCTGCAAACAGCATCTCTAACCATGCTCGCTGCGCCGTCTGCCTGGCAATATTTTCAAACTTTTTTTTATTTCATTGACATTTCTCTGCCTCGCTCCTGCATTGCTGCAGTACAGGCACTTGTCTCCCACTTGGCTAAGCCAGCGCTCCCCCCCTCCCTCCCTCCTTTCCCTCCTTGGCATCCATCAGTTTAGCTGCAGCTTCCCATGAGGCCTGATGGGTCACAGCTACACACACACACACTCCAACACACACACAGATCCATTCTCGGCAGCACTATTCATGCATGGACCTCTCGACCCATCTGCGACTCAGCTCCTACAGATGGGAGCCGAGGCAATTTGGAGGAGTTGTCAAATGTCACACCGACACATGAATGGAGAAATCTGAAATGAGGAAGACACAAGTTGTTGATTCCTCGTTGAAAACCGGCCAGTTCATGCTATTCATGGCGCTCCATGCGTGAGAGGATGCAAGAATACATTGTGGGGCACGTTGTTGGAAGGATGGAAGATAAAAAGAAAGATGTTTAGTAAAATAAAGACGTGTCAGGTGATACAGACTTAATGAATTCAGTGGCCCTTTCCCACATGTAGCACCTCAGAAGTGACTGTCTGTGTCGCTCGCACAGCCTAATGGAAATATAGTGTTTGGATTAGGTGAGGGGTTGTGTGCAGGAGGCTGGATGGGGGTCTGACAAGGTCTGGAAAGTTTGGAAAATACTTAATTTGTCCCACTAAATTACCTAACCTGGTAACTGCACCGTGTTTTTTAAACATCTTGCACAGTGGGGGCCCAGCCATATGTTTAGGGTTCGTAATGTGGTCATAAACAGCCTTCTCTTCTCATCATGACTCCACTTACACATTTTAGTAGGCACCTTGAATTAAATGACCCTTCTTCTTGACTTCTGGATGTTTATTTTCTTCGTTTGGTGCCAGTCACATGATAGAAATGGCATCAACACGCCCCCTCGCTCGCTGTGAGTTTATAGGCAGCTAGGATGAAGTCTGTTTATTATACCGTAACAGATTCAGACATTTACGATTTCTCGTAGGTTTGAGGTGTTTCTTTGTGGATGTTTTCTTCCATATTCGTTGGGAGTCTCTTTGTATCTCTTTGCCGCTGTTTTTCCTCTCTGGCCCCTGACAGTGTGGGCCCCTGAGCCTGGGCCTGGAAGGTTCTTCAGTAATCCATCCCTGTCTGCAGGTAATGTCAAGATAAGTTCAGGGATGCCTGTGTGAAAGAGACTGAGGGCAGAGGAGTCGGTGTTGAGACTGCAGTCTGCAGAGCTCGAGTCCCGCTTGACAGGCACTTTGAACCTGCTCCTGACTCAAGTCTTCACCAAGCTTGTTTACGTCAATAGCATCTCTCCTTTTTCTTTAGAAAGCATCAACCCTGTCTTGTAATGTTCCGACTGAAGGCAAAAAAAGACATTGATCAGAAAAAAGAACATCATTGTTCAGTCAAGTCAAGTGTTTCTTTCCCTTTCCTCTCTCTTTGAGCGGTGATTTTGTCACACGTTTTCTTGCAGGTGGGTGTAGTTCAATAGCAGAGTGAGCCGTTTTAAGCAGTGCACACTTGCATTGGCGTGTAGAGGAGTTGGGAAACGGCCAATTACTGAAAACAATGGTTGCTGTTGCCTGTCTCCAGGAGGCAGGTGTGTTATGAAGAGAGCCATGAAAACAGTTTGTCGCTTTATTTAAATGATACATTGAACTGCTAGAGGACAAGTAGTTTACACACTTTTGTTTCCTTAAAGTTCCCTTTAACTGTTGTGAGTGTGTGTGTGTGTGTGTGTGTGCATGTTTCCATCGCTTCCTCTCCTTTTATGGCATCAAGTCAGCAAGAGTTTATGCCATATCATCCATTTACTCAGATTGACTGTAAACTGTGTGGAGCTGCTGGTCCAAACTTGTAGCTCATCACACAGCCAGCCAGGGTCAGAGAGAGATTTTGTTTGAATGTTGTCACAAAGTATCTGCGGTCGACACTCATTTTAAAACCGGACCTATTTTTAGTCGTAGAATGTCACCAAGGAGATTTAAAGGAAAAACAATGTAAAATAAAGATAATAAAGGCTTTGCTCATGTTGTTCATTCTGTCAGTGGTTCATGTATCAACTCTTAACAATGATCCTTTTTTATAAGGTCATATAACGTCATGCCTTTTCCCAGTTTTCATCCATTTAGACTAAATCAACCACAGGCTTCTTTTTATTCTCCTGTGTGTAAGTGGGAGCAGAGTGTGAAACGTGAGTGGATGATACTGTGTGCAATTTGAGTCCAAAATGTACTCCTCCTCTGAGTCAGAATCCTTAACACAAAGACATGATACACATATTATTGATTCAGTGTGACTTACACTTCCCGAGGATATCGTTATTTCCGTCCATTGTGAATAAATGTCCATAAATCGGCTTAGAAATTGTAGAAAAAAAGACTTCTTATGACTGCAGAACTTGCTTGAGAATGTTTAAATGTTTAAGTGTTCTTCAGTTTCAGAGTATTCCAGTGACGGCGCTCAGTACATTCATGAGTAGATTTCAAAGAGTAACTGCTAATAGGTGATTCGGCACACTATTAATGGTGCCAAGTTTCCAAAATGTGACACAATGTGGCTTAAAAACCAGTGCTCAATTTATAGCCCACAGCTAATTTACTGTCACCATGGCAATATATGCTGTTTATTTTCTGTTTACATCCCCAAAAGCCCTAAAATTATAGACTTGATGCATAGCGTTCGCCTGAAATAGAAGTAAGAAAACAAAAATAATAACTGTGTTAAAATAGACCTTTTTCATGTTGCACCATTAACATGTGTATATTTTTACATTAGAATTCCCCATTAAAATTATTCCCACATCAAAAATAACATTTTCGAGTCCCTAATTGACACAGGGATGTTCAAAGTTAGGCTTTACTGTGTGTTTATTTGGTATAGGTTATTAAATGATTGACATCATGCCATAGAAAATAAGCCATATTGTGCTATGTATCATTATGGAGATGGTTTTGGCCATGTCGCTCAGCCCTAGGGTGCAGTTGTCTCGATTTTGTCTTTCAGACTTTGAAATCCGCTGATTTAAACTGACTGGCCTTCGTCTGGCTGAGCTGAGCCTTTCGAAGGAGACTGTAGACTGAAATGACTGTTATTTTAACCTATCACACACAAACACACATCCTCGTGAATCACTTCATCTGAGCTGCACAAGGCTTTCTCTTCCTTCCTAATTCCAGAAATATTGTCATCAGAAACTAGCCTGAACTTATATGATTTCTACTTGAAAGTGACAGGAGAGGAAAATATAATATTTCCCTACAGTCCACTACGAGCTCCTCCCTGGCAGTGTTGTTTCTGATGAATGTACAGTAGAGAGCCTGTATGTAAAGGCTCAGCTTATCTCAAAGACTCCAGCAGGGGCCAATAATAAAAGCTGTTAAACTATCAAAACAGATTGGTGGCCTCCCCTGATTGTTCTGTACATACAACTGTGAGGTTTATTATCTTTATCAAAGAAGGCAAAGAGAAATAAATGAGGAAGAACGCAGTCGTCACACTTCTGTGCCCGGATTCTTTATGTGTTTGCTGGCATCTCTTATTTTGCAAAACTGCTGTTAACAGAAGGATTTTCTAAAGTTGACCCACTACAAATACTTATAAGCCTCCCTTCCACTCGATCATCTGCAAAGCACTTGTAGTCTTGTTCAGCTTTAATTAACTCAGCATTTAATTAGGATGTTGCTAAGACCATTCGGATGTAATTGTCTGTTTTGAGTGGCAAGCCAAAGTGAGACGAGTCATCGCAGCTGTTATCAGATTTCATGAAGTGTCATTTGTCAGCAGAGGGAAACAAAAAGCTCAATCAGTCCAATATTTCCAAACTCCTCTTCGTCACTGACGGTGTGAAAGAAGTGCAGTGAGTAATAGTTCTCTGGTGCCTTCATATCCAATTGATTAGTCCATCATGACTCACAGATACTGGTCGGCTTAGTGAGGCTTAAACACACCTGTAAGGCTCAGATACCATCACTGTGTCTAATTACATTATCGATCCCTATGTGCGTGTTCGTGTGTTGGTGTATTTCACAGGTATTGAAGAAATAAAATTGCAACAAATGACATTTTCAGACAGTATGTGGAGGAGAAAGGCAGCCCCACTATTGCTAAATATCAGAAAGAAAACAAAGATGGGGGTTGAATGACTTCAGCTGTTTTCTTTCCCAAATGAAATATCCATTGTTGAAATCAGTTGTCAGATCACCCACAGGTAAACTTTATCTAAGGGCGATCTCTACCAAAACTTTCCAAACTTCTAAAACAAGCAGGAATTCCAGACTGGTCTCCCCTCAGAAACAAACAGACTTCTGTGGCTCACGTTTGGTGAATCACGTTTTTTACGTACGTTGTGTCTTTTACGTAACTCACGGTACTCACGTCACCCTCGTAACTACTTCACTTCTGGCTTTTACGTACATTTATTTACTTTTTAAATTTTATTTTGTAAAGCGTTTAACCCTTAAACTAGGTCAGTGGTTTTGTAACATAAACTTACTGAAACCGCAGCCTTTTTTACAACCACGAACCGTACGTGTGTGTAATAAAGTGTGTGCTATTTTTAAAACGCTCCACTGTACCAAGAGACTGTGTTGTTTTGGGTGCAATTCTGTTGTTTAAGTTGGAGAACTTTTTGGGAATTCATAAAAAACTGCTATGTCAAATTAAATAATTTTTAGATTTTTGTTTGCATCTCAACCTCATGTTTTTATCTGTAGAACGTTTGTTTTTCATGCCTTCGCACTGTCGTGAATGGAGGCAGAATGTTTTGCGTCTGTCTGTCACATTCTTGTGAGAGCAATATCTTTGGAATGCCTTAAATAAATGTCTTCAAATTTGGCACAAATGTGCACAGATGGTCCTATTTCTCTTTGGTTCTTCCGACTGTGGTGTGTTCATGAGTTGTAATCAAGGGAAACACCATGAATGCTGCAAAGAAGATATTTCGTGTTTTATTGCTTTTTTGCAGACTCTCAGAGATGGATTCATGTGGCATTCATGTGAGTTTTCCCAGTCGAAAAACTAATTTGTGTGATTATTCCAACACCATACGCTTGCAGCACAATTCTTTATCTTGCAATGTTAACAAAAGTGAAAAGTCACGTGTATATCTGCCCCCTAATTTGGATGTGTTCTTCTTCAGCCCATGCTGCACCCTCCCACTAAGTTTCATGAAAGTCAAACAAACGAACAAAAATTATGTCAAAACTTAAATTTGAATAGGATAAATTGGTGAAATGACGACATTTCATATCCTAAAGGTCAAACATCAGCTTCACTGTGACATCACAGTGTTCTGCAGATGCACCATCCCGGCCGTTATTCACACATATTTACACCATTACTCAGCAGTAGAAGGGAAGATTGTGACCATATTTCACATTTGGTCAGATACTGAATTGGTGACACTAATCTTGGGCGGCCAGCTTGAAAGTGAAGTGATTGTATCGATCGTATGTTCTGCCGTGTTGAAGATGTGTGTAAAGCATCCACCTAATAGAATTCTTTGCAGCAACGTCCATATTTGATGAATTGTCCACTGTCAGCGCTACACACTAGTGGACAGACATGGATGTAAACTGCAGTTTGGTTGGTTGGTGGAGACATACAACCACAAGTCGGTAAATCTAGTTTCACTGTACCTAACCCTTGTTTTTCTGCCTTAATCTCTCGGATTAAAGGCCCGACAAGCCTCATCCCTAATAATCTGAACACTTGACAACCTCCAGAGGTGTAAACTGAAAGCTGGTAAATCCTGCAATGTAAATGTGGCACCCAGACACTGACGGAGCAGAAATCTGAACATAAATAAACTTCTCGTTGGTATCTTTTGACATAAATTGAAAAACTAGTCTCCAAAGCATAATCATCTCACATAATCGTCGAAACATGAGTATTTATGGGTGTCCCCAGTTTACCCCCATTACTGCCCTAATCGCGTTATGACTTATTTACGTGTGTGTAAATGAAGACGCTGCTTGAATGTCTGCACAGTGATGAGTCTAAAGAAAAGGCTCGGCCTTTGAATTTGAGAAGCTGACGAGACAAGATGACATTTGCAGCTGATATTTCAGACGGCTGTGTTTATCTCTGGAGGCAGAATGTGTCATCATATCATCTGCAGTCGAAAATGCAAAATACAAAAGAATAAAATCAACAAATAGTTGTTTAAAATGTTTTGTGGTGATATCAAAGGGCCTTTTCTTTTACTTTACCAGTGATCATGCTGGAGCCATGCTGGGTCTGGCAGCTTGTCTGCTGAAAGGCCCGGCTATCAGACAGACAGGGATTACACTGAGGCTGTTAAACCTCTAATTTGTAGTAATATAGTAAAAGTAGCCCTCGGAGGGTAACTTGCATATTAACATCTGTTAAAAAGGATGTTGTGCTTCAAGGTACCTGTATCACTTGAATTATCTCCGAACCCTCCCAGGGAGAAGTTAGTCCGGCGTGATGGGGATACTCGGGTGCCCTTGCCTGAGCTCATTTTCCAACATCTGAGCTGACTCCTGCAGTGGCAGAGGGAGGGAAATGGGCAGGAACAATAGCAGCGGGGGGTCGAGCTGTGGCAGGGGCCCTTGAGAAATCCGAAATCCTGAGAATTAAATCACATTCGAAGGAATTTGAAAGGAGAAAAGGCGGCGCGATGAGCAGCATTCAGATGATGAGGATTAAGATACTGTGAATGGGAGCACGAGGACAGAGAGATATGGCGACAGCGTTTTTTTTTTGTCAGGGCATTAGGGAGGCTGACTAGCTCACTTCAATTTGAGGTCATGATGTCATTTAGGGGAGATGAAAGGGCAGAGATGAGAGGAAGAGCTGGAGGCGAGATGAGACAGGATGGGGACGATCTTTAACAAAGTCGTCATCAGCCATGCAGTCTGATCCGCCGTTAATATCTGCTGGCTTAATTAGACGCCGTTCAGTTTTTTAGTCTTGTGTGGCCCGTGAGTCAGGGTGCTGTGTTTGTCATGACTCCCAGAGCAGGAAGAGACTCCACTGAACAGTTTGAGGCATTGAGGCTTCATTCGTAATGTTGACATTTAAATTCTAAATCAATATTTGAGTGTTGCTCAGCAGGTTTTAGTCTATTTGTTCCATTTAAACTCAGCATTTCTACACAGTTTGTTGATGAAGATAAGGCTTCACTAATCATCCGTCATTAGTAGTATTAATACACTCTAAGAAGTATCTGTGCATGGTCGTCTTGGAGACAAATTGGAGAATCAACAGAGAAAAAGTCACAAAATAAAATTTGCCATATTGGTATCTATGAATATTTCCCCTCTGTCTCATAAAACCTGTGTAGGATTGTTTACAACTCATATGATCCAAATATGAATAGTTTTTTAATTTCCACATCTGTTGTGTCATCTTGTGGTATAATGCTATAAGCCTGAGGACACAGTTATTATTTAATGAGTGCTTTATGCTCTTATTGGATTAGCCTGCTGCCTACATGTTTTTATTTCCATGAAACCGACCAGTTACATCTATTAAAGAAGTGTAACTAAAAAGAGACTGACTCATTTAATCTAATGAATCATTTTATTTAAATTAAAAGGGTCATGACATCAGTATACACGTACGTCGAAAACCTTGATAGAAGCTTCCAACATAAAATATTTAATTTGCAGCATCACATCACATGCAGACAGGAGGATGAGATGTTGCCCAGGAACCCTCTGAGATCTGAACGCTGTGACTTCCAATCCCGCGGCCCTCCAGGTGGGCGCCATGATAGACGGTTCACAGACGCTGGCCCACTTTCTGCTGCAAACTGTCCAAAGTCTGTGTGAGAGCTCGCTGCTCCCCACACGGCCCCTCGACGCAGGACCTGTGAATATTTGATGCTTGTTGTGAATGGCCTGCAGTGAAGCTTTTCTTGTTATTAACAATCAGACAAATGGGACCCAACAGGAATAAATGCTGGACTTACTGTCTCTGTAAGAACACAGTATCACGGAAAATCCTTTTCTGAACAGTCTTCCAACAATAGTCAGCATTATTTACAGTAAATTCCAGATGATTTAATATTAAATAGGGCTGTTGTTGTGCCATCTGCTGACTGAGGAGTAAAGAAAGTGGCACAGCGAGGTCTATCCGTGCGTCCTGGGGAAGCAGGTGGCACCAGAAGCTTCACGGTGAAGATACGGCTCAGACAGATTTTGACTAGCCATGCACGCACATGCACTGTTGTAATATCAGGTTAACAGATAGCTTTCACACAGCTTGTTTGAACCGATCTCTGTGTTGTTGGAATAAAACTGAACATCATGAAACATCAGCACTTATTTTATCTGTCGTTTTATTCGGAAGATGTTTGCAAGAAATGACTGCCTGCCAAAAAGCTCACATCACTAGACATCAGGCAGTCAGCTGTGGCAGAAGTTGACGTTAGCTGGCAGTAACTAAAGCGTTTTGAAAAGGCAGCAGGGTTCCCTCCAGCACAGATTAAAAACCCACAGGTCTGTGATGGGCACAAACACACTGACACTGGAACAGCTTTGAAGCCGTTTGAGAGAGTTTTTCTGTTGTGTTTTTTTGTGCTGACCTAACATTAGCAGAGGTGTTGTTTGGGATCGTGACAGGTTATTCTCCCCGGCAGCTGTTGTCCCGTCTTCCCAGTACTGTAGTACGTACCAGCACTGAGGCTTTGAACCGGACTGTACCAACCTACTTCCCCCCTGGTTGTACAGACTGTAGCTGTTACACATGTCATGCTTTGATTTGTCTCAGACTCTGTTGATGCTGCAGGGATAAATTCCTCCTAAATAAATTGAAGTTTTGCATGTAGGTCAGTCAGTAATGTGAGTTGAGCTCAAGTCAAACATTCCTACACTTACCACTCATTCTAAACCAGCAGTTCAGCTTTATTCTTTTCTCGGGAAAGGGAAACTTTTTTTGTTATCCTTCAAGCATACAGGGGATGATGTGCAACACAGACTGACTAACACAGAAACGGCGCTCAACTGTTGGACATGGTTAGGCAGACAGTGCTAACCATCACCAGTTATCATGCTGTCAGGTCAAAGGAGCAGCTGCAGACTTGGTGCAGGAGGCATATGGTGTCTGCAGTGAAAGTGCTCAGTGAAAACTGGAAACAGCAAAGTATTGGACCACTCATGCATGTGTCCTGGATAAGAAAAATTTATTTATTTTATAACTTGCTCTAAAAAGAAAATAATCACCATAGTTACTTCACAATCACAACAGAACCACTGGGTTATTTTCATCCAGTTTTGGTGTTATTGTTGTTTAATTTGGACATGTGTGGTTAATTCCAGCCAGTAACAACATCATGCTGACATTTCCGATGGGTCATAAATGAAACCAAAGAGGTTTCATTTATGACCCAACAGGGTCATCTTTAACCGCCTGAGGGTTCATTTAAACCTCAGTGGTTACTTTAACCCTTTTAACTTTATTTTTAGCTTTTATATTGAGGCATCAGTTAAAATTTTCAGCCCAGTGTTAGTGCCGTTTTCATTTTCCTGTTTGGTTATTGAACCATAATAATAAATGGTTATTTTAACGTCGTAACAACATCATCTTTATGTTTATATTCCCACATTTGTCAAATTAAGGGCTGTTATTTTTACCCAGTGTTTTCCGTCTTTACATTCAGCCATCAATTAAACCAAAACTGCATGTTTTAATTAACATTTTCAGTCTTCTTTTTTTTAGACAGAACAAGCTTTCTTTTATAAGGGTTTTATTTATTCCTCGAAATTGCCACCAATTACAATTCAAGATACTTAAAACTGCAAGAGAAAAAACATGACATGTAAAAAAAGACTGTTTGGATTACTGTCAATATGAGTCACAGACAATATGTCTTCAGTCTGAACAAATATGGATTATTTCCAAAACAGTAAGAAACAAAGGAAGGAAGAAAGGAACCACTTGGAGGACTTCTAACTGTTCCTAAAAAGATGCTTTTTAACCAGCAGGATGAGCAATAATAGCGGTTCTCAGTAATCTAATGGAAGGAGACACGGTGCCAAAACATTGAGGCCGATGCAGCTCCTGCTACAGTAAACGTCCACATGCTCAGGATGAGTCAGTTCTTGTGCTGCAGCTCCTTCAGCAGTGCCCGGTCCAGCCTGTGTCTGAGTGGCATTCATTAGCCCAGTTTAGCTCTGGCATGTCTGCGCGCCATATGTCCATGTGGACCGCAGCGGAGTAAAGCTCAGACAGACTCGCTGACACAGCCAAGAGGGCAGCGAGTCACAATTCTGCGGATTTGGTTTTCCACACGTTCCAGTCCTCTCCATGGACGTCCGCTGACGAGGCCATACAGCTAATGCTGCAGATTGATGGTTGAACAGCGACTTAGCGAGGATCAGGCATTGATATTCTGGACAGTTTTTGCCATACTTTCATAAACTTTC
>CAFUXE010000706.1:1198509-1219331 GCA_903364295.1 Serranus cabrilla
GGCGAGGGGCAACCCCCCTTTCTAGACGAGGGATTCCTTTACTGCAGTGATCAGCAGTCCTCCCCTCCTCCTCCATCCCTCCCTCCTCCCCTCCCAGCAAGTCTACTGCTCCTCTCCTCCCTCCCTCTGCTTTTCATCACACTCATGGCTTTCTCTTTTCATCTCCCACTCTCTCTTTCTCTCCCTCTGTTTCCCTCCATCTCTCCCTCCCCGCCACCATCTCCGCTTAACACCCACAGTACAGTCACGTTTCAGTGGGGAGGGATTGTCTGCTGCAGGGTACAGTATATGCAGCACATGGTTAGAAATGCATGCGCACTCGTGACTCACGCCGTTTTACTCCAGCCTTCATTTATCTCTATCGCTCCCCTGCTGCTGCTCCATTTATCCTCGCATTCCTCCTCCTCCTCCACACCTCTCCCCTTCTTCCACCTCATCTGTCCATCACTGACGCCCGTTCCTTTCTTCCTCTCCCTCTCTTACCCGTATGACATTGATTCCAAGGTTGCTGTGCTATTGACTGCTGCTGCTACGCTGTTAAATATTTCAGGCAGCGTTTCAGTGGCTGTGTGCCGAGGGAGAGGAGGGCGGGCTGCGCTCAGTCGCTCTGCAACTACCGCTGACAAACAGGCTGGTGAACAGACGGGTGGACGCAAACACACACACGCACACACGCCACCTGCAAACACACCGAGGTACATTCACACGTACATGTCACTCCGCAGATGGATGTACACGCACGCCAGCGCCAGATTTGCTTATGTGTGTGCCCTGTGTCTGGGTGCGTGGGTCGGTGATGTTGTGGGTATCTTCAAGCAGCTGAAGTTAATGAATGAGCAGAACCGTGCTGGACCGCTCTCTGCAGACTGTGCAGTTATTCCAGACCAGCCAAAACGCCTCCCTCAGCATGTCATCTGATCGGCAGCCTAATCACTGTTTGGGCTCCGCGTGGTGCCACGGAACGGCAATCAGCATTTAGGACACACAAACACACACACGTCTGTCATTTTTGGCCCAGTTGTGTCATAAATACGAGTTTTACAGTCCTGATGTGTAAACACACACATGCATCCCCCCTCTGATCCCTGCGGTGGCGCTGGGTTTACAGCTGCATCACTGCTGCAGTGGGAGCAGATTCCTCTCAGAAAGGCTTTCAACTTGCTCTGTACCATTCCCTGCATTTGCAGATGTTGAAAAAATGAAAAGTGATGAAAGTCTTCCAGAAGTTTTACTCTCTGCTAGGGGTCTAGCAATAAGACATCAACAGAATAAATGAACACTCAGCAAGACCTCCATCTGTGGATCCTCGCTGAGCCTCTGCATGGTGGATGGAGCCTGCTGGGGACAGCCTCTCCAAACAATAATAAAAACCAGGGCCCATTTTTTTTATGTGGAAATGGCAGATTTAGCTGGTTTTGGCCTCTTAAATTTGGATTTCTTTGTTTGAAATGATATTAAACTGAACATCTTTAGATCTTTAGACATTTTATACACCAAATATATATTGATTTATCTCCAAAATAATCGTCTGATTTATTGATAGTGGAAATGTTTGTGTTGTGCAGTCCTACAGCACTTCATCACTAATTCATGCCAGCCAATGTCAGCTCCTGAAAATCCATAAGCTTTTTCATGGTGTCGGGTGACAGTGATGAGTAACTGTCATTGTTAATCGTTAAACATTTATCCCATCATATTGTCACTACGGTCTGTGCAGGTTGGCAGACACGTTCTCTGATTGACAGCCGGGACATTTAATCAAGAACACGTAATTGGCAGCTGTATTTGTCAGGTTGATGCTGGGTTGTTTACAGGTAGTTCCTCTACTGCCCGGTCCCTTTTGCAGAAAAATATTTTCAATTTTGTCTTGGAACAACAGACTGCTAGTTTTCATACATTTCTATTTATACATTTTTAATTTTGTCCTGTGTATGTGTTGATTTCTAATTTTAAAAAATCTAAAAAAAGAAGGAAATCTGACCCAGGCCTATGAAACATGAGCCGCTATATTCCTCAAAATTCATACTGTGTCACTTGGCCCTCAAAAGAGGCATAAAGGGGTCAAATATTGCATTCTGAGCACCTGAGCTCCATCTGTTGTTACCTGCCTCACAGAGTTACCCAAGATAAATCTGTACCGCTGAGTATTGATAGAATCTGTCCTCAGCAGTCAAGCCTCGATGTCGCTGCTGTGAAGTCGACCATTTGCTGGCTGTCCGGTGTAGAAATTCCATGATGGGTAGATGCCAGTATACCCGTGGTCCTGGTGTGTAGCTCAGAGCTGCAGATCCAGAAAACATCTGTTTGTAGTGACAGCATATACACATCAATGCACACACATATATACACCTGCTCTCCCCTGAGATATCTTTTCACTCTATAAATGTCAGCGCAAAGTCATAAAAGAGACGTCGTGAAGAGCGAGATGAGTCTCTTCTGTTGGGGCTCGGCTCAGCGATGGTCAGATTGTGCATATCGTAAATCTGAGATTACACAGTTGTTCACAGAGTGAGTGCAGCAGACTGAGAGGCTTCTGGATGCAGTCAGGTCTGTTTGGAAGCCTTGACAGAGTGAAAAATGCCTCGAGAAATTAAAGGGTTAATGAATGCGTGTTCTCAGTGTTTATGCATGGAAACATTAATATGCAGCACTACAGCATCACGAACCAGCTGGTGGAGAAACTCTTTTCTGTGGTGCAGAATTCGACATATTTTATTTGTGCGCATGACTAAAAATTGATTCAGAAAAGTTCTGTTTCCCCCCCGAAGGCGCTCTTTTTTTGCTTGATTTCCAATGTATCATCCTCACCCCCAATCTCACTGTGTAAGTGTGAGGAGATCCGACAGCCCTTTCTCGTGCCTTAAAAGGCTTCATCGTCGCTTGGAAGAAAACGTGACGAGCTCTGTAATTCGAAACATGTGCAGGCGCTCCTACTTTGCCGGGCTAATGGTATACAGTAGCAACAGAGGGAGAAAAAAATACAGGGTTTCCCCAAGCTCTGCTCTCTGTTCGCCTTCCTCCCTCTCCCCTCCCTCACCCCGCTCTGTGACACAAGTGGAGAATTCATGCTGAACTGTACTGTTGTTATTCAGGCTGCATTTTTGGCTGCCTTCTCTCTGTGTCTCCCACTGTGTTGGTTTGCTCAAAGTGGTGGTTTCTGTGTCTGAGTACTGGTGTATGAGACATGAAAGGCTGTGTGTATGTGTGTGTGTATGTGTATGTGTGTGTGTGTGTTTCTTATGCGTCATCCCATTGTAAAATATTTCCGTGACCGGGAAGCTGCAGTTGGATCCGTGCTGGTTGGGTGTGGCTTCAGCTTGGATATTGGAACATTTGTAGAAAGTGGAACAGAGGAAGCCATTTTGTAACATGATACTTGCAGTCTTGCAAATATATAATTAGAGAAGTAAACGGCATGGAGCAGGAATGTCACACACTGGATTGTGTCACACTTAAAAATACTACTGGGAAAGAAAAAGCAGAGTACAAGAGGAATAACCAGGTTGTTGCCCTTTTCTCTTCCTGTGTGCAGGTTTGGAGGGGCGCCCCCTCATGGCACGGCCAGAGACTGTTGTGTACCTCCGCTGCTGCTCCAGACGGTAAGCTCCACTTTATACTTGAGTTCATTCAGTTTCTTTCTGTCCATGTGAGCTGCATCAAGGGTTTCCCCGAATCCAGCTTCAGACAAATGAGTTGAGCACGTAAAGGAGTCCTGCATTGATCAGGCAGCCGAGGCTCATTTGGAATTAACAGCCAGTAGTCATTAATATGGAATTTGTCTCAGGGAAGCATCTGCTCGTCTGTGTGAGAGGCGGGAGGGTTGGAGAGCGTGAACAGGGGGAGGAAGAGAGAGGTAGGGGGGGCTGAGAGGAGGAGGTGGCAGCAGCATTGCAGAACATGTTGATTTTTAAAGTGGGCTTTGATAGCAGCAGCAGAGATAGGAACAGGATCTTTACAGGTTTAAGAATGCGCCTGTGATGACAGGATAGCGGAGGACAAAGGGAACAGGTGCAGGAGCCGCCATGACGCTCGGGGCAAGGTTTCAAATTGTCACAGTAATGAAGAAGCGGGTGTGAAGTAAAATGTCTGCACCTCTGCGTCTTCGAACACGGTCAAGAAGACACTCCTGAAAGCGAGCCCAGCTGGCGCCGCCTGTGCCAGCGGATGATCCTTCACTTTTTTTTTGGTGCGAGCCCAAAGCAGAGATCTGCTGATTCACTGCAGTGATCCTGAGCAGGAGGCAGAGGTTGTTGGGTGCAGCAGCAACAAGGCAGCTTGGATCACCTGCGCTGCTGGCTCACGGCGCGTTGATTCATGGCTCTGTCATTAGGGGCCACTCAGCATGATGATGGTATAAGCTGTGCGGGCTCATTATAACTATGAGTTTGGTTTTGGACCAACAGAGCTGCTTTACACTCTGTTACTAGTGTGCTAGAAAATAAAAAGTGCCACTGAGCAGAACTGTGGCTCAGCTGTTTGGGACAGAAATTACAATTCTTATGGTGGCGCTACAACAAGTACAGATGAAAGCACAAACTAAACACCGAAACACACAATGAACTTCAAAGTAGTGCTGGGAGTGCATTCTGTTAGTCCCCGGTGCATTGATTCATTTCATTCGTCTTATTTTGTTTGCTGCTGTGAAAAAGCCAAAAGACAAACAAACCAAAAAAAAGTTGAGAGAGTGAGTCCTCCTCCTGCAGCTTCCTCTCTGGTTGGTGGGCGGGATTGTGTTTTTTGTCAACTGTTCTCCTTTTACGGCTTGAAAGGACGCTAAAACGTGTTTCTGAAAACATTTTAGGTGAAGAAGCAATGCAGTAGTCTGCCTCGTAGTTTTATCTTTGACATGACTGATAGGCAGCGTTAGATTACTTCGCTGTGATTGGTTGGAAGGAGACAGAGGAATGTATTTTTTTGTCTAGTGACTGCGTCATCAAATATAAAAAAAAACATATATTTTTTATCCCATTTACCAACTGTAGCTTTAATCCAATGAATCACTTTATTCAAATCAAAGATATAGTTTGAGGATTTTTTTAGGGTGATACTGTCATAAAATATGACGACAGACTTCATTCAAAAAACTTCAATAGAAGCTTTGAATATAAAAAAAGCTATTGAGCACCGAGTGAGAGTGAATGAATAGGGATGTGCACCTCAAGGTCTTTCTGGTTGTCAGTTTCACCACCCAAGCATCATTTAGAGGTCTTTTAGCTTTTCTATGGGAAAAAGAAATATCAATAGTTGGCATCAGCGAATCGACAGAGCAGTTCAGTGAGGGAATGGTTAGCAATATTATACTGTATTGATCTTCAGGACCTGACAGAAGAGAGTGGGCTTATTTTTGGCAGAAACAGCAGTCAGTGTATTTCTGTGTCTGCATTTATAAGCGTGTACTTGCACGTGTGTGAAGAACATTAATTCATCCGTTGAATAATGTAGGATTTACAAATAACTCTTGAATCAGCTGCTTTTTGCAGAAACTCTGTTTACAGCAGTGAGATCCTATCAGATAATGTCATGAAGACTATTGTTGTTATGACTGATGTTGTTTGAGGTGCCGTGTAATGCAGCTTTGTAGTTAAAGTCCCCCGACAGTCGGAGGCTGCTGTTGTTCTGCCCCCTGCTGCGTTTCGAACCGCTCCACTCTGTGTTGTCAAAAATAATGCTTACATTTTTGGAGAAAAGTTGGCTTTAAGAGATGGTTTGGATTTTTTGAAGTTGGGTTATATGAGGCACTTATCCCCAGTCAGTGTATTTCCCACAGTAGAGGGTGGTCAGAAGCAGGAAGCTACACAACATACTGAGAATATTTTCACGGCTTTACCTTGCAGTGAAGTAGTTATCAATTCTCGCTTAAAAGCCACCAGACTCCATTGACAAAAACAATGATTTTACCTCGAAGAACACAGGAGCTGCTGGTCTACCGCTGCCTCGTTCGATTAGTTTGTTAGGATTCACCAAAGTCAAACAATAACACTTTCTAATGACAAGGTAAAGTGGTAAACACATTCTAAATATATTGTTTACTTAAACTTTCTTTTTTTGGTTTGGCTTTTTTTGTGTTTTTAGCGTTAAACACTAAAAGATGTTTTGCTGCAGTACATTGCTTTGCTTCTGTGCTTGTCCTCATGCCTGCTTTTCCAACCTCGACTGTAGCTATGGACAATAATTTCATTTAGTCCCACTTTAAAACATGCGGACTATCCCTTTAAGGTTGAGAATCCTAGACTCTGCATTGTTTTGTATTCCAAACAGACAGTTGTTATTTTAGCACGGTAAATAATTCATGATGTTTCTATAAGATTGTAATCCAGACGATGCCTAAACTAACTAGGCCAGAAAAAAAAACAAGCAACATACTCTTCCTAATGCATTGTTATTGAATTTTTCAGTTTCTTTAATCAGCAGCAGCCGAGTACATGAAAGCTCATTTCCATGCTTCAGTTAAGACCTTGGGGGTGTCATTTTACATTTTCTGCTTGTGTGACATTTGTCGTTTTCTTGCCTGCAACCCCCTCACAGAGGTGACAGTGGTGTATCAGAACGGGCTGCCGGTGATCTCAGTCAGTTTGCCGTCCAGGCGAGAGCGCTGTCAGTTCACCCTCAAGCCTCTCAGCGACTGTGTGGGAGTTTTCCTGCAACAGCTCCAGGCAGAGGACAGAGGCATCGACCGGGTAGCCATCTACTCCACGGGTACGTACGAGAGCACAGTGCTGAACACACACGCCCACTGTATCCACTTACCCCGGCAGCTTATACATATATATGTCATTACATCAAGTGTGCTTGTGTTTTGGTGCTGTTAAGTGTTCCCGCAGCTGCGGCTTTGTATCAGAATTTAATACCACTGCATGCACCATGAAATGGTTTTTCAGCCCTCGCTCTGCACTGAGGTTTCATTACACAGGAACAACCGGTGCTTGAAATCTCACCCTTAGCGTGCAGATGCATCTGCCCTTATCTCTCATGATAATCAGACAGCAGCAATCCTGATCATCAAGAGACGTCGAGGGTATCTGCAGCGTCTCTTACCACCTTCTCTTCACATGTGTCTCTCTCCAGATGGAGCGAGGGTCGCCTCCTCCACAGGCATCGACATCCTGCTGCTGGATGATTTCAAGCTCGTCATTAATGACACCACACACCTCGTGCAGCCACCGAGGAGAGGTGAGGACTGGCAAAGAAAAGGCAGAGCCTGTGCTGTTTGCTCTGAGTCATTTTCTCACTCACAGGGCCATTACCAATAAGAAGGAGAAATGGTTTTGCGGTGGATGGTATTTAATCTGTGTTTGTTTGTTTGCGTCTGTGTGTGCTTCAGAGCTGCTGCCCCATGAGGAGGCAGAAAGGCTGAATGATGTCAAGTTTCTGGTGCAGCAGCTCTACACCACCCTGCGCATAGAGGAGCACCAACTCGGCAAGGAACGGGAGCTCATCTCACGACTGGAGGAGCTCAACTCTCAACTCCGCCCCTTAGAGAAGGTTGAACTTCCCTCAAACGTTTGACTGAACTGACATTTCTGTTGCTGCTCTTGGCTCGACCCACAAATGATGAATGCCAGGTTTTCAAAACGTTCATCCAAAAAACTTCCCTGGGTTGTTGTTCAGAACTAAAATTGGTGCTGATCCTGTTCGCTTTTCCACTTTTCCGCTTTATTATACGTCACTACGTCACTGTATACATCTCTGCTCTATAATTAGATAGATGGATAGATGGATAGATGGATAGATGGATAGATAGATAGATAGATAGATAGATAGATAGATAGATAGATCTCAAGGCCCTCGAACGGCCTTGGTGGAAAAAGGAGTTTGTATAACCGAAGCTGCAGCTTGCAGTTTGTTCACTTACTGTAGACACAAAAACTCGGGAAAACAGGGTTCAGGTTGAAAGTTTCCCTTTAATTTATGGGCAAGGATCTATCAAAGGTATAATAAATCTTATCACAGCTGCTCTCTACCTTTATTCTCTTCGTGTGCTAAAAATCAATAATGCCTTTCTCCCTCACCAGACTCTCAATAATACATATCCACTTCTTCTGCCCTGTTTAAATCGGCTGTCTTCTTGTTCTCCTCTTGACTTCTGCGTAGTTGAAGGAGGAGCTGAGGAGGAAGGCAGAGCGGCGTACCACCTGGGTGATGTGGGGCGGCATGGCGTACATGGCCACCCAGTTTGGCGTCCTGGCCAGGCTCACCTGGTGGGAGTACTCCTGGGATATCATGGAGCCCGTCACCTACTTTATCACTTATGGCACGGCCATGGCCATGTACTCCTACTTCGTGCTTACGCGCCAGGTACAACGCAGCTACTTGTAACAACATATGTGCATAGTTGAACGTTTGATGTAAAGTTTGAGAGTGATAAGCATCCTCTGGTGCTGCTCAGATTACAGCTGAACATTCCAACATGATATGTAAAACAGATGATAAATAAAAGGCATTATAGGTCCATTTAAAGCTAAAGGACAAAGTTTGTTTGACTTCTCAAATGTGAGCATTTACTGCTTTTCCCTTTTTCACAAATTCTCATCAAATTAGTGTTTTTTGTTTTTATATTTTGTTCGCTAGAGAAAATGAGCTTTCTTAAGATGTTACCTTGGACTAATGCAATTTGTAATTGTCGCTGTTCTGAATCACAGTGTCAGATTCTGACATTTTGTAGACTAAACGATTAGCTGATTCATCATTAAAGTAATTATCATATTAATCATACTCATAACCTTCCCTCTAGTGGTGTTTTTCATGCTTTTTTTCTGACAAATAATGTGACACACCATTCATTTTTTTCATTTTTAAAAAAAAAAGAAATTATTCAAATTATGCAAAAACTCTTGTGGCAAACCGAACAAATCATCACAGTAATGGAACCTATTGGTTGGTTGTCCTTTCTTTGCAGAATCCTGCAATAAACTGTAATATTTTGAGCTATTTGAAAGGCTGATCTGCTGGCTGTATTGCCCTTCAGAGCTGAATTCAGCTTTCATAAATTACCACTTGCTTTTAACTCCAAGGACACGGAGTCCATTTGATGTTCTCTCTGGTGAGATTTGGCCCAAGGAATAGCGAGCAGAACATGGACGATATGTGATAAACTGGTTCCTCTTACAACGTGTTCTGTCTGTGTCTCTCCGTAACCTGCAGGAGTATGTTTACCCCGACGCTAGAGACAGACAGTTTCTGCTGTTCTTCCACAAGGGGGTGAAAAGGACACGCTTCGACATTGAGAAGTACAACAAGCTGAAGGATGATATCGCTGAGGTACAGTCACTTGGTGAAAGCTGGATGTTTGGTGATGTAAAATGAGCCCTGCAGTCACACTGGGGATTCTCACATTTTGCAGTTCAATACTTTGATTTGTAACGGCTGTACAAAGAGCCAGTTTCATACCATTCCCAGCACACTTTCTCCTCAGATTTTTTACTCTACCCTGCCTCCCTCTTTTTTTTCCCGCACTCTCTCCAGGTGGAGTTGGATCTGAAGCGTCTCCGGGACCCGCTCCAGCTCCAGCTCCCAGTTCAGCAGCACACCGCCAGTACAAATTGATGGGAAGAGTGACTCCCTCCTCTCTCAGCTCCTGCAAGCCCCTTCTCCCTCTTCCCTCTTCCGTCCAACACCCTTCTCCCTCCCATTTTACCCCCAGACTCCTCCCTCCCCCATCCCTCCCACACCCAATAATCCCATCCCTTTCTTGACTGTGGGAGTTAGTTTTTTCTCCTTTTTTTTTCTCTTTTTTTTTTCTTTTTACTTTCCTGACTGAAAGCTCCAGTTGGAATTGCAAGTGAAAACGCGCTAGAAGGATGGCGAGAGTACCGGGAACTGAAAAACTCTCACAGCCGAAGGATGGTGAGGATGATGAAAAGGACAAAGATGATGAAGGAATAAAACTGGGTACTATGGATATGCCTCAAGTCTCCGGAGGGACAGCCTGCAAGGAACTCCAGGGGGCAAACAGGAATTATCACACCTCTAGACACTCCAGAACAGAGGACATGCAGAGGGACAGTCATAGTTGAGTGTGTGTGTGTGTATGTGTGTGTATGGGACTTTCAGGGTACACTGGGACCCTGACCACTCTGCGGGTCGACACGGCAGTGTAGTCCTGCTTCCTCTAGCAGTCAAACTGTCAACACACACACCTACTCTTGGCTGGGACAGGCTCCAGAGAGAGCCTCTATCCCACACGTTAAAGTTTACAAGGAAGTCCTGACTGCAGTCGCACCATCAGGGGGACCTTCGTCTTCCTGTGGCTGAACTCTGCTGCCTCTCCCTCCCTGGGCCACGCCTTCTCCAGGTGACGGACAGCTGTCCCTCCCAGTGTGACCTTTGTCAGGAGCCTGTCTCCACTCGCAGGATATAGGCATGACGACGCCTCGTTTCCTCTTCCTGTTGACGTCCTGTAGCGGCCCGGTCTGCGCAAGTATGAGAGTACTACCGACAACAACATCACTGTGTGTTCTTTTATTCCAAAAAAAATATTTTGGCACTTTTTATTTTGAAAGCCATAGTATATTTGTTATGAAAAGAATATAAATATATATATGTATACAATCAAATAAACAGATGACCAGAGGCTAGTTCTTTTCAGTGGGGGGAGGAGCTCTCTTACACACGTCATTTCATCATAAACTCATTTACATCCTCTGGAGATCTCCTGCTACCAAGGACCCCAGCTAACAGCCCAATGCGCACACACACAAAGAGCATTATAATGTATGCATTTAAGACCTTGAACTATTTCATATCGTGACATGACGCACAATGTATTTTACGGTCCCGGTTGGACCGAAGGCTCCTGTGCATGGCCACCAAAGGGGGGAAGCAAAGCTGAATCCAAATCAGGGTGTAAATGGTTTTGATTGGAATTGATTTTGAGTGACGCAGAATATCGACGTGGATGATGCCATGCTTGACCTCTATAATCATCTCATGAATGCAAAGATTGCTGCAGAAATCCTCAACATAATCCAGGGGTTAAAATGTGCAGTGACCATTGTCTCAGACTAACCCACAGGCATGTTATAGTTTAACATATGATTAACTGAGTGGCTTTAAAAAAGATTAAAGACACATGTTTCAGCAGGAATTTTAGTAAATTCCCTGCAGCTTAATATCCCTTTTTAGGGAAGCAGGCAAGTAAGAAGAATTCTGGTGATCCAAGTCTGATCTAAATAGTTTTTTCTCCTGTGTTTATGACTTACAAACATAAACAAACAAAAAAAGTTCGCCAAGATTATCTTTCCTTCATTTTCCATCTTTGAAAAAGGTGGAAATAAAGGTGACAGAGTCCCAGGATCATTTTTCGAAGTTACTTTTTTTCATCTGTGGAAAAATTTTTTGCAGGTGATTTTCTTTTTTACATTTTTTAAATCTGTGAAAAAAAAAGTTGGCAGGTGGTTATTCCCTTTTTAATCCGTAGAAATGGGTAAAAAAAAGTTTAGGCGGGTGATTTTTTTTTCATTATCTTGCACGTTTCGGGTGTTGTAATACCCACGTTGGCCACTAGAGGCTGAAGAGCACCTCTACCCCATGTTCTGAACAGGACTTAAAGCATTTATGAATTCCCCCAGGGTGAGTTTTATTCTCTCCATGCACTCTAAAATCATCCCGTCAAAAGTTTTCCCCTCTTCTCCCGTTTCCCCCCATCTGTTTCAGGGCTAAACATTTCAGGAATTTCTTGTCTTGGCAAACTCTTTTTTCACCTGTTCTCAAGTCATAAAACACTAGAGAAAACAATTTAGATCAGACTCAGAAAAAAGTTCAGTTTTAGAAGTTAATTTCTCGCTCACCTCCCAGGGATTCTGTATTGTACTTGGAGGTGTGAAAAGACCATTTTAAAATTTTCAGGACTTTAGTTTAGCAGCATGTGAAATGCATTTCAACATGGGATTTTTTTTACAATCCTCCCTCGCAACGCTTATAGACAAAATAACAGAAGACTACATCTAAAAAGAAAAGAAGCATCATGGCATTAATTCACACTTTTGAGTTTTCTCCTCCCACTGTTGCTGTAATGCCCCCCTGCTCCCTCGATGGCACCGCAGGGTAGACTGCATGCTGTGGTATGCCCTCAGTAGAAATTTGTGAATGTGTAGGAGCATTATTGCAATTTTGTACTTAATTGGACATTTTCTTTGCCACATCTAGCTGAAGTCTCATCTCCCCCGATAGGTTAAAACAAAGGTGATAGAAGCCATATGTTCCTGTTGTTTATTTTTGGGATGGTCACTGGTTTGTCAGCTTCTGTTCAGGCAGGGTTCTCTCTCCGGCCCCGTTGACATCTCCAAAAGAAAAAGCTATCAGAGCCAGTTGTTTGACCTCTGACCTGCTGTAGATCACCTCCGCAGAGGAGAAGCACAGTGACATGACGTCCGCTGATCATAGACGCGAGTTCAAGATCCTGCTTGTGTGGACGGTTAGCTGAATCCTCCTGAGGAGATCCTTGTGTTTAACTGCAGATTGTCTATTGAAATGCATGCTTTTAGATCAGATCAGAAGTTAGCCATGCAGATCTCAAGGCAGGATTTGGTCTAATCTGTTACCGTACGTATTGATGTGTGTTTCGTCTCCAAGGGAAACGGTGCCTTTTGGACAATTAGTGATTTAAAAGGTATACATAATGTAGCAATTTGGCAAACAGCAATGCTAAGATCATTGGGAAAGTAAATCTCTTATTTGGAATGACACCTCCGTAGAAAGGAGGTTAAAATTTTAATGTTTGGGAGTGGAAATCAATCTCTGCTGTGTGTCTCGGGGAGGTGTGTGTTTGTCAAATCCAAGTGTTGACGAGTGAGTGCGCTGGGGGCAAAGTCCAGATCACCATATTCATGAATGCTTTGCCCCTAATCACTGACTGTCAATAGAGGTAGAAATCAATTTCGCCCTCATCCCACTTCATAGCAGCCATGCATTTCTTCCTGAGTAGGCACACACACACACACAAACACAAGGTGACAGCGGTGTTTCCTTGGAGATGTACTGTGGCAGGTGAGAGAGCCTCCGTCTGCAGTCCAATCCTCCCCTCTGCTGTTTCTACACAACACTTTCTCTCCATCATCACCTCCTCCTTTTTATCATGCCATCCACCGTTTATTGCCTTTATTTTTTGTTTTTCTCTCTCGTTTATTTTTTAAAAACAAAATATATCAAATATAGGGAAACTTTATTATAAAGAGGGTGTTGCATGAATGTATGTTTACATGGGAAATTATGTGAAAAATAAAAAAGACGATTTATCAACAAAAAAAAACAAAGAAAAAAACTGCAAAGATAATTTAAGAACGTTGTTTGTAGAGATTCCTAGTTATAAAGGGCAGTGGACAGGGCTGCGTCTTTAGAATCTGCCCTGCCAAATCTGAATTAAATCCCAGCCAACCAACTGCTCAAACCTCCATCAAACCCCACTCCCATCTCCACCTTATTTACTCCCATGAACCCCTTCCTCACGTGCATTTTCTCCCCAATAAATGGAAAAACACCCTCCATCTTCGGTGCACCTATAAATCCTCTTGACCTCAGTTACTAACGTCCTGGATTTGAGTCCAAAGGTGTCGGGAGCGCTCTGTCAGCATATCGGGGAACACCTCCCATCCTCGTCCCTCTCTCCTGTTCTCCTGTTATTTTCATCCACCCTCAGCTGGTTTTCTCCAAAGCGACATTATTATTCTATGTTTTGAATGTGTGTTCTGTTTTGAATATCTTGTTTGTGTGCACTTCCACTAAAATATGTTTAAAATGCCTAAAGAGTGAAGCAGAATTATAGGATTGAAATGATCTTGTTCTCCATTCTGACCTCTTGTTTTATTTTTCTTGTCTTTTTTTCTTCCGTTGACATATGATGCTGTAATGTTGGCAAAAAAGAAAAATGTAAAATCCTGTATCATTTATGAAATATGTATAAAAGAGAAATGTAATTCAATTATCAATAAAATCCTTATCCAGTTTTTGGAGCCGGTGGTCCCCTTGAGGTTTTTGTTGTTCTCTGTGGAAGTGGAATGATGAATGGACATATTAAAGACATTTACAAGAAGCCGCTCTTCAAGGTCTTGACCGCCTCCTCCGGCTCTCCTTGGCCTCCTGCTCTTCCTGTGCAGGACATCCTATGAGATAGACCTGAGGTGATACACTGTTTGTAAACAATAGGCACATGAAGCACGGTCCTGATGGAAGAAAAGTCAAAGTTTATTAAAAATGGCAGTTGGAAATGACATAGTTGTTTTTTTCCTTAAAAATAAAAGCGTTTTGTAATGAAGTTAATCATTTGCATACCTCTGCAAAGTCCACCGAGCATTCATCTGCTCCTCAGACGAGTCACCTTCTGACTTTGTTGCGCTCATGAGCTTTAAGTTGAAATGTGGACATGAACGCTACAAACATGTTGTCTTTCATTGCTCAGAGAAATAACCTGTAAAAGCTGTTTCCAGTCTTTGCATGACAACAAAGTGCTTTCAGAACGGATCAGCTGAGCCATTAAATAACTGGTAACTCAGTTTTCCGTTGAACATTCAACAATTTCCCTTGATGCATGATTTGACCTTCCGATCTCACAGCTGCCAATGCCCACCAAACAAAGGACAGCTGGGACTGATGGGAATGTCATTTATTTTGCAAGCAGGCTATTAATCATGAACCAATGATCCAAACCAACATTTTGACCAAATGATAAACCCTAAAGTCAGGGGGTCACCGAGGTTGTTATTCCTCTCAATGCTGCCATGAATGTCTACTTAATTTAATGACAGTCAATACTTGACATTTCACTAAAAGCCCAAAGGTTTCACCTCTTAAGGAGAAGTGCAGGGACCACAAACATTATCAGGTTCCATCCTCTGACGACCATGAATGTACAACCTCCATGTGGTTTTTGAGCTTTTTCCTTCTGGTCCAAAGTGATTTTAGTGCCTTTAGTATGACTGAGAAGACAATTTAAACTGGTGCTTTCACAGCAGATAAAATCCCTAAAACAATCTAAACATTGAACATAGAAGTGGAAAGAGAACAATAATGAGACCATTAAAATGAAAAAGTACACACACTGGCTTTCTCATACACAGTGTTGTTATGCAGTGGCATCATAAAATGCTGATTGAATCTGCCTGTAACATAGAGACTTGCAGCCAGGAGGGCTAACGGTGTCTTATTTCCCGAGGTAATCACAAAAGAAGAATGGCATGTTCCACCTCATTTCTTCTAACAGCCTGGTGGATTAATGTCTCCATTGATTTAATTACATATGAGAAGCAAAAACTGCTCGTCAGGTTAGTTTGCTTGCTCTCTAAATGAAAATGACCGAGCTTTAGACATTTCCTGGCCAGTACAACAGGTCAAGTAATGAGCTAGATGAGAAAATATTCACTCTACTGGCACAGTGTGTCTTCAGCCTGCTCTGTGGTAAGTCCTGAGTGTGCAAACCTTGGCGTCGCCTTGAAGTGAAAGATGCCTCAGCACGACACTAAGCAGATTAATCAGATTGGTTTAATGCTGCAGCAGATTAGATCATTGCTCGTTTTTCCACGCCCTTTAAATCAAGAAGGATGAGACAGAAAGGATATTAAGACATGCAAAAAAAAGCCACAATTACATTTTTCACAGCATGACAGCAAGAAAAGGAGATTTACTGTTTTGTGTATTTAAAGGTTGTCTGTGCGAGGATAGCGGGAGAGCAGTCTGAAGACGGTGCAGCCTGAAACAATGGGAGGATGGTCCTGTCACTGGATTTAGGGGAGCAAAAGGTCAAGGAGTCGAGGTGAGACGGACAGACACGACAAAACGACACGTACAGATAAGCGGCGCCTATTAAAGACAAGCTTCCTCAGAGGATGAACCAGAACTCAGGCGTCAGATCGGACTATCACTTATCCAACACAGGACAGAAAACACAGGATGATGTTTTGGGTGATTCCCAGTCTGCTGCTGGAGGTTGTCACGGTTACAGGTGTAGGTGAGTTTCTCATGGTTTCACTCAAAACAGCTTTTTTTTTACATTAAGATTATGTTCAAATTATCATACAGCAATTTGTGCCAAATCTCTTTTTTAGCCTATAGACAAAAGGATAAGGTTGACATTTTTGAATGTATTTTGTATTGTCAAGAAATGAAAGAAAAGACCAAAACCATCAATGTGTAAGTCCATCATCCAATACTTTTCCCTAACTAGCCCTGCACTCAGCTCCAAGCCTATTTATTTCAGTTGAAAATGTCACGTCACAAATATACTTTAATTAAAAAACTGCTTAGTCATTTCCAACAACAGCTGGGCATTGTGAGATGTTGCTTAAACTGGTGTAAAAAGTGCCTTTTTTGGGGACTATTTTAAGCAGCGGATTAACATGTTTGGTGCTCTTGTGAGTATTTACAGCATGAGGGAAATTATATACTGGGCAGTGTGGTTGAAGCGCTGTACTGGTTTTGCAGAACATTTTATGCATTTATTTATTTATCTGTGGTTTTAAAAAAAATATTCTCTTTATATCCAAAAGGGAGACTTTACATACACTTCCACTTAAAATGGTTTAAAGTTTAATAAATAGTAAAGCAGTGGTTAATAAATTTAAAAAAACTTCTGTTTTCATGCCTTTAAGAGACTGTAACTGATCGGGATACTGTCCTGAGGCGGCTATTGTAATCTGAAACCATTGCAGCCCAACTGGGTAGATGCTGAAATATACCTGAAAAAGAGTTGCCAATTGTGACTTTCATACTGCTCACACATCAACACTTCGGTTAGCAGTTAGATAGCAGTAAAGGTTTAAAGTTAGGGTTTGGTTCGGATGATCATCTCTGTGTTAACGTCTGCTCAGAATACCAGTAACTTGTTCATTCGGTGGCTACATTCTAGCAGCGATCACGTCTCGGATCTACTGCACACAAGAGTAAGATAAATCAGGCTTTGGCAACACAGAGAGTACAAGTGTTAGTAAGATCACATTATAGTTTTTTATTCTTTTCATGGGGTTTGTAGGCAGTAGGAAGAATAATAGAATATCTCCAGTTTTACCCTTTAACCAAAACATTTTTATTATGAAGAAAAATAAGGTCGGACAGTGTTTACTCTGGGTCTCCATCTTCATCTGTACAGATAAGAGGTTGGAGTCTGACTCAGGTCAGGCTTGGCTCCACGTTCCCTTAATAGCCATATTAAGTTATTCAAGCCCCATCTGGAAGATTTAACGCTCCCATTAGCATACACCCGCATGAGTCAGCTTTGTCCTCTGCCCCTTCTGTGCTGCTCAGGCTGGAACACAGTTGGTCAGTCGTACGTCTCTGAAACTGGTCGTTTGCGCTGTCAGTGGGTCCAGGCCGTGGATTGATCCCTCTGCTTTTATTGAAGCAGTAGGTAGTGACAAGATTGACTGTCCATTAGTGGATGGATGTGTTTGGGGACATCATTTATGATCTCAAAATGAGAAATATTTCTTCATAGCTGCCAGGAACTAAAATGCCAGCCAGCTAATGAATCTTTACATCATTTTTTGGGAGTATGTGATTGTGTTTTGAAAGCAGATATACAGGAAAAAAAGGATGCTGTAAACCTCTGGTCAACCTTGTCCTTCGTTAGAAGTCACATGGAGAGCACAGATCCGGGAAAGCGTAAACATGGATATTTTATGTAGAGCAATCCGGCTAAATGGAGAGCTGGAGTTTGGTGGTTACAGTGGTGGTTACCGCTCCTGTAAAGTGTTATGTGCTGGTTGTCAGCTGTCATGTTTCCTGACTCCTGGCCTGCCAGTGAAGATGCTTTACTGCCGGGCTGATCAGCCTCCTGCTGTTCCTTCACCCCTGCTGATTCTCAGTGATTAACACTTACTCTCACTCTTGCCCACTTTGCCCGCTCCCATCATCCCTCTTCTTCTTTTCCTTTTGTTTTATGTCTACCTCTTAATTACACTGTTGAGAGGGCATGAAGAGAGGGAGAGACTATCGATTGTTTTTGCTGCACTTTGTTTACTCTGCTCGTTCCCCTGATTCTGCAAAGCTGGCTGGAGTGAAAAGAGTCACCACTGACAGGACTGGATAAAGAGTTCTTTGTGGATGGCTTGTTGGCTTTTAGTTCAATTAAAATTGACTGTTTGTTACAGTTTATCTTGACGGTCCAAAGGTCTGCTTCATGGTTACAAGTTTGCTCAAGTGACCAGTGTAGATGAACAAAACAGGGGGGAGAGTAAAGGNNNNCTCCGTTCTGCATTAAGATTACATATGTAAAAGAAAAACCCTCTCCTGCTGAGCAGACTTTTACATTAAACTGTTTCTTCCTTCTTATCCACTGCTATGCTGAACTAAAGAGTAGGAGAGCCAAATTATTAGTAGAAGTGATTTGTAAATGTGATAATACTCAATCTCTAACAGTCACTTCACTTAAATTACAAAAACAGAAACAACAGAAAAACTCCTAGCTTTGGTTTCTGAGATTTTTGTTTCCCATTGGAACTGCTTTTTACTGAACACCATCGACAGTTAGACCTGTGGATTATTCTTAGTAACAGGAACAGAAACCAGTTTCACCACCAAGGAAATGAGAGAAGAGAGATAGGGGGCGCTTGAACAAAGGTCCCTGAACAAATTCAAATCCAAGGTGTTGTACTTCATGGCTTTTTAAGTGTAATTTTTCAATACTGTGAGCATCAGAGGGTTAAAGTATGTAGGCGTTAGAAACAAAATACAGGATGCTTAAACTATCAAAAGTACTGTAAATATGTATAAATACAGCACCACATACTGGGGAGTAATTTAACCCATATTAAGGCATTTTGCAGATATTTGTTGACTTGTTTTTGGAGGCTTAAACTGAAAAAGAATGAGTGGTTAGCAAACTAAAAACGTACACTATTTAGCTCTGAAAGTTAAAGTTGCACCAAATAAAAATACTCAAGTGAAGTACTTGCAGTATCTGAATAAGTAGTAGTTTGCTTCTAACAGCATCCTTTCAAACTGCACATTGTCCTCCTCATCTGAAATCAAACACCATTTCCGTAGTTCTTCTAAGTCTTGTTCATGTTTGCCTCCTCAGCCCTGGACCCGTGCTCTGCCTACATCAGCCTGAATGAACCCTGGAGGAACACGGACTACCACGTCAACCAGTCCTCTGGCGGGCCCCTGTGTGACAGCACCATGTCTGGAGAATGGTACCGCTTCACCGGCATGGCGGGGGACGCCATGCCCACCTTCTGCGTCTCAGAGAATCACTGTGGCACCCACGCTCCCGTCTGGCTGAACGGCAGCCATCCTCAGCCCCACGAGGGCATCGTCACTCTGCCTGTGTGTGCGAGCTTCAATGACAACTGCTGCCAGTGGAACGCCACTGTGGACGTGAAGGCCTGCGCTGGAGGGTACTTTGTCTATCGCCTGCCCAGACCCTCTGTCTGCTTCCATGTTTACTGTGGACGTGAGTGAGCTTGTCTGATATATAAACATTTCCTTAAATCCAGTAGCTGAGTTGCATTTCATTTTCTTGTCTGTGTTTGTGTGTGTGCTGCACAGATTTCTACGATATCTGTGATGAGGTGGGCTGTGCAGGTCCCAGATGTCCCGAGTCTGACTGTCGCTGTGCACCTGGAACTGTCCTGGGACCAGACAGACAAACATGCCTGGGTGAGACAGACGGAGAGGGAGGAAGGGAGCAGACACAGGAGTTGTGTGTAACAGAAACAGAAGACTGATATGCTGGAATTGCTTTCTAAAAACAATAACAAGGGAAATCAATCAGTCTGGCTCTGCAGAATGTTCACCTTTTGTTTGTACACATACATTATATCTGAGTATGCTGTTCTTATGCTATTGTGATTCAAATATGCATGACTTAATGGGATACTCAGAATACAAAGCAGAGCTTTCAAAGAAACATATCCAGTAGGATCAAGTGGTTTGATTCTTTTGTCATGATCATTTTATTTTATCAAACATTTTAATAGACTCGGATTCACATTAATCCATGTTGAGAGGGATATCTCTTCAATTAATTGAGCCTGAAAGTTTAACCTTGATCTTAAACAGTTGGTTTGACCCAGTAATTGAAACCAAGGTCCACTTTGATCATATTACATTCCCTTTTAAAGTCATTGCGCAAATGTCGCCATTACTTTTAGTTGACATTTGCTCCTTTCAAATGTTTGTTTTAGCTATTTTTCCCACATATAAATAACTTCTGGCCATGTTTTTCCCTTTTCTGTAAGCTGTAACACTTTCAAATGTTTGTCTGCTACTTTTATCCTTTGTTTTTTTCCTATTTAATTTTTTATCTGTTATATTTACTTGACTGTTCGAACAACTTATCTTACTTACTACAACTGAATGTTCAGCCATCTATCTATACTTTTAGGTATTAATCTCAACATGCATCAGTTTCTTTTAACTAGCTGTTGCATCTTGTCTGCTAGCTTGCTAACTAAAAGCTTTCACACACTCTTAATGGGGACATATTATCTCCATATTAGGTTCTACTAAAAACTTTACATGCTTTAATGTTAAAAAACAACATTTTTTCTCATACTGTCTGTCTGACTACAGGCCTCCCTGTATTCAGCCTGTCTGAAATGCTTCCTTGTAGCGCCTGTCTCTTTAAGCAACATTGCTCATTTGATACGGCTCACTCAATATGTGGATAAACCTTTTAAATCAAATTGTAAATTCCACCTTATCAAATAAGCTGCTCCACATTCCACAATCCCCACCCTGTGATATATTTCTAGTTTTACGTAATATAAATGATAAAATAGATCATAAAGTAGGAAGGTTGAGTGAAAAACCTGATAAAGGAAACACTGATAGAAAAAGGAGGATTGATATGTTGTCTTTTGCATTTGCTGACTCCCCGAATGGTGCAGGTCTGT
>CAFUXE010000706.1:1231597-1262438 GCA_903364295.1 Serranus cabrilla
CTTTACCTTGTTGTCCAGTGATGACTGGGAGGCCATCAAGTGGTTGACATACAAATCATAATCTGTCTGGAAGAAAAAAATGAAAACATTATTATGTGCCTTAGTACAAGAAATCAAAACTTTACTGAAACTGTGGAATGAATAATAAACTTCAATATACTTGTCAAGGATTTGTCACATTATGTTGATAAACACATCATTTATGACATTTATCATGAACACAACTGCTGGGTACAGACATAAAGACGTATAAAATATACAGCTACTGTTTGTTAAATATATAGAAAAAATGTGCAAGTAACTGTAATATTTCACCGTTTGTGTGTGTTGCGTTTGTTCTTCATAAAGGATAACACTACTTATATTTTTTGTCAAATAACTAGATTTCAGCTGCATGATAACCCAACTGTACTGGACATGATCAGTTTTATTTAAATTTAGTTTATGAGAAAATGCCCAAACACAAGTGCAAAATTATAAACATGCAAAACAGTTTGTTGATAGTGTGAGCAAAACTATTGTGTGCAAAAGAGAAACTTGTGTAACAGGGTTAGAAATGCGCCTCATTAATAACCATCATTTTCAATTAATGTTTGTTGATGTAATGTTAAATGTTCGTGAATTTTATCTTATTATTTATTAATCATGAGTCTATTTTTTATTTGCGATTGCTTTATTGATTTCGCCGTAGAATTGTCCGTCTGCACTCTGCCTAGTTTGAGCCTCTTGGCTTCCTGTAGCTCCTCCCGTACTTCCTTCACAGTGCTGCTGTGCATTGATGAGGGTAGATCTTGTGGGAAGATGCTACCGTGATATAGTGTTGTTTTCTCCATAAATGTAGCTGTTTATGTTGTAACCTATGGTGTATGTTGTTGACCGTTGTACTATATCACGTTACCAAGCTGTTTTGTGTTGTTTTGACCGTTGTTTTAAGTGTTATGGATGTCTTTGTTTCCGCCGCTTTGCCGCGAATTTTGTAAGCAGCACAGTTTGAATAATCGTTGTTTTCGTCTGCATATTTAGGAGCAGAGTGCACTATAAAGAAGGACAGCAAGGCGATTAATATGTCATTAATCTTGTCTGCAGGTATGTGTTTTCATTTTAAGTTATAACTTTTATCTGTGTGTTGTTCACTCCAACCCGCTGCACCGTGTTAATGTGGCCACTAGGTGTCATCTGTTTGATTTACTGTTATTGATATGAGGAAGGAAGAGTTTGTTGTTAAAAGAAAAATGTATTGTTTTAAAATGTTTTTCACTGTAACACAGTGCTGCTTCGCAATGATGAGGGAGCAGAGTGCACTATAAAGAAGGACTGCAAGGCGATTAATATGTCATTGATCTTGTCTGCAGAAATAAAAACTGGTGAACAGTGAGCTGAGTTGTCATCTTATCTACAAGCCCGATCACATCTGTTAAACTTGCATGACCCTAAGTTATTTCTTATGAATGAGCTATAATGCAACTGTTGCCCTCCGATGACCTGCTCCAAGACGCAGGTTCCAGTGGTTGCTCTACTTCCGCTTGCTACACCAGGGACTCACTCTCTCTTGGCTCTAATACGTCTGACGGCACATGCTAAAAATGTGCTAGTGGGTACAGAGGAAATGGAAAAACCTTAATTTCCCTCAGGATGCGTCCAAATACTGGCGAGCCTTCACATACATCATCAAAGACGTCACTGAACACCGCAAGGCGGTCTCTGCTGGGCCAGCTTTGCGCTGACAAGCTCCTCAGCTCCTGGGTATGACAGGGACACACACAGATGAAGCGTTAGCAAGTTAAGATGTGCGTGAGAGTCTGTGTGTGTCTTTATTCATGCACCATTTGCAACAATGCAACAGCTTTTAGAATAAATGTAAAATGGACATAATAAAGCATTCAAATTTTAAAAACTTGCAATTACAGAACCAGTTGTGTGGTGTCATGGTTTGTGTGACCTTTATCACCTTTTGTAGCTTCCTCTCATGCATTTCAGCAACATGTACTCCAGCCCAGAGGTCCTGCTTGGCTATGACTTGCCTGCCAAACTGTTTTATCTTTAGCTGGCCTTCATTATTCAGGTCTTGGTCAGATTGCTGTTTTCCCCCCTGATCACATGAAGACTTAGATGTTTTCTGGGAAAATGTTTTCAATTTTGAAGAACAGCTAACTATCTTTGATTGATTCACATCATCTCTTTTGTCAGCATGTGATGAGTAATTAGTGACTTGATCCTGTCCTGGCTTTGAGACTTCACTAATGCCTGCTGATACTGCTTTCGTAGAATCTAAAGTCACTTTGGCCTCTACTACAGCAGTGCCAGTGGAGAACTCAGGGGGACACTCTTTCATTAATTTCTTCTTTACATAGGTCAGTCCCTTTGTCCATGTCTGCTTGGGTGTCAGAGGGTTTTGGGTTTCTTCTGGGCTCTGAGACATTCTCCAGAAAGACTGCTTTGTTGTCTCCTTGTTTGGCTGACTCTGGTTCAGGCTGTGGGGCCCCAGATGACCTGAGGAATAGGCCAGGATATCAGCCTTCTGACCAGCCTCAGCAGCCAGCAGCAGCTTCTGAATGTCGCTCCTAAAGCACATAGGGTTTGGCTTATTTCTGCTGGACATGGCTATAAAGACAAAATAACAATAATAAACATAAACAATAAACATAAAGCTTGTTGACAGACACACACAGTGGCATTTTTTTTGTTTATTTTTCAACAAATTATAAGCTTGCTAGTTGGCATTTAATTTACAGTGTAATGACACTAAAAAGTATAAAAACAACGAACTATGCAACGTTTTCTCTTCTTAAAACCCATATTTTAGAAAACAGTTTAAGTAACATGAAACTGTGATTTAGCTAACGCTAACTTCAGAATCTAAAATCAAATTACTTTTACACAACCCCGACACTCCCAGCACAGCTGCAAGTAACCTCACCTGTTATCGAACTGTACTTTTGTGCGGAGTCACGACAGAAACCAAACTTTCTTCCCGGACACAACAGTCTTTTCTTTACTCGGTTGCCAAGGAGACCGAAGCGCGTAATGCCTGCGTTGCGTTCACAGTCTCAATAATGATCGTACCCTTGAGCTTTGAGATGCTACATCTCATTTACACATATCAAGGAAATAGGAAGTTACGGTGTACAGTGCTGACACTTCTCAAACTTTTACATTTGAGACATGATACACTGTCGATTTAAATTTACATGTATACTAAGCGATCATTAAAGTGTTGAAATAGTTGGGAAATAATAATAATAATAATAATAAAAGTAAGTAAGTAATTTTATTTAAATGTTTTCCTTGCTCTAGGTATTTTTTCTTACAAACTGCCATATATAACAAAGAAACAAATGTAAAGAAAAGGAGAAGAAAACCTTTTGTAATACCCACCAGGACAGATATGTGGTTGATAGCAGGTATGGTATTGAGGCAGCTGACTAAGTGTAAAGATTAATTACAAAGCAGATTTGAAAATTTGGAGGCCATGAGCAAAGGCCAGCATGGATTTTGCTGAATCCCAAATCGGCATTTATCTTAACCCTTTCGTCTTCATTTGCTGCCCTATCCATTATCTTCAAGTTGAGGATTTGATATTTAAGGTCGGCTGTCTCAGAGAAAAAGTATGTGTTCTGCTGAAAATTGAATACATGGAAAACATTGTCATTGTTTGTCTTTATTTGAGCTTATTTGACACAAAAATTCAGTCAGGATGCAGAAACATGACCTACTACATGACCTTTGGTTTTTAACACAAAACTTTAAATTCTTTAGCATGGAAAACAATAGACTCCAATGAATTCCTTCCATTTATTTTGTGACATTCAAATGTTTCTTGTGGACTGCAACAAATCTTTGCACACACTAACCTAATTATAAGACAAATTGTGTAAACTTTGGTGACTGGGGAAATCTGGTTACAGCAAAACTATTATCTTAATCTGGTTATTCACAGTAATTAGGTTATTGTGTGCAAGTAAACACACCGTAGTGAGTGTAGCCTGCAGAGCAACAGAGGGGGAAGAGGAGGAGGAGAGGAAAACTCGGCCTCAGGGCTGGAACGGCCAGAATAGGAAAGCACCCAGATGGCAAAGCTGAGCATGAGGGAAGAGACAGTGTAACATGTTATGCTTCATTGAAACAAGCAGGGCTATACCATGGAATTTACATTCTTGTGTCTTCCATTAAGGTTTAGTAATTATGTTAAATAAAATAATGCAGCAGAGGATGGAAGGGGCTTTCAGATGTTTACTTGACAGATGTGTAAGGACGCAATGCTGATGATCCAAAATATGAAATACCAATTTTTGTTTCCAAATGTATGCATTGCACATCAATATAAGTTAGAGGGTAATAATTAGAGCCTATAGAGCCCAAAAAGATTAGTACGTGCAATTAATTACAGTACTGGTTATTTAAGAATTTGTAGAAATTAATTAAGTGTGAAACCTCTGTGGCCCCCCTTCAAGACCCAGTTGTTGAAAAACACTCTAAAGTGTCCTCTTGGGAGGCAAAATGCGCTGATGTGCCTTTTTCTTTTTCGCCCCTGCCCTTCAAGAAGTCTGTGCACGCCACTGCTTAAAATTGTCTTATTATACTCTGTTGATACATGTAGGAGTATAGTTTGTCCCTAAATGACAGAGAATCACCCTATTATGAAATGTCCAAAAACTAAAAAAAGTCATACTATATATAGTATGTCGATTTTTGTTAAAAATGGCAAATTTTTTAAATGCTTAAAATTGTCTCATTATACCCCGTTGATACATAAAGTAGTGTAGATTGTCCGATAAAGACAGAAAAACACCCTATTGTGAGATGTCAAAAATATGGTCATGAAATTAAAAAATGTCCAAGATTCATAGAATTGCTTCTTTAAAGTCTGTTGATACGTGTTATGGTATAATCTTTGAAAAAGAGACAGAAAACACAATTTTATGATTTTCCAAAAACTGAAAAAAGTGATGCTATAGTATGTCGACTTTTGTCAAAAAAGTTGAATTTTTAAAATGCTTAAAATCAGTGGTGTGCACAGGGGGGTGGCAGTTGCCCCCCTTTAAGACCCAATTGTTGAATTGCCAAAGTAGTGTTTCTAATTTCTTAGATGGTTTTTTAAATAATTGTATAGTTTCATCAACTATTGTGCATGCACAACTATCAGCAGACATTACTCATTAAGTTCAGTTAACTGCACTGCTCTTAGTTCATCCAACAATACCTTTAGGGAGGATGGTCACAGAATTGCCAGAATCTTTAGGATTCAAATTCTTATTTATATTTTGTCTATAACAAAACAACTGTAAAGAGAATTGACTATAACTGATCGCTGGAATAATCAACAAATTGACCTGATAAAGTACATTAGGATGCTGATCAATCAGGAGTGATGCATGGTCACCCAACACGGTGACCATGCAGCATGTTTTTTAACACTGAAATGAATGCAGGACATTCAAACAGGAAATAAAGACCAATCCGGCACAGAGATGTATTTTTCAGGTATTTAATAAAAGTCATTTGGGCTACTGCTCTTACATTTACAGTTGAGACATTCCGCAATTATTCTGGGTAACAGTAACATGTCTAGACCGTTTTGTTTATCTTAATGTTTACTTTGTACAAAACAAAAAGGCCAACATTATTTTTCTTTGTATAAAAAATATAAGTTAATTTAAATTTAACTCTAATTAAGAAAATAACAATAGTAATAATAATAGCAATAATAATAATCATCAATAATAATAATGAGAAAGATCATAAGCTAAACATAGTGCAGACAATGGGATATAACTGGTGCTGAAAAGTAGAGGGGACAGTGCAGTGTTATGGACTTAACCATGTTCTCAGGTGGGGTTGAAGTGGGGAAAGAGACAGTCAAAAGCTTTCTCACACTTTCTCTCTCTCTCACACACACACACGCACACACACACAGTGTTCACACCCAGTCTGAAAGTGCCATTCAGTTCAGCGCCATCAGAGCAAACATCTCAGTCTGTACAAACTAATTCCTAGATTGCACACAGTTTTCACCTAGAACTGTATATGCAAAATGATATATAAACTTCAGTCGAGGTGCGTGCTAATTGTTGCTCTTGGTTGAAGCTTACTGGAAGCAATTCTGAAAAGTAAGACAGTGAAACTGATGGCGCACCGACCCACAAGCCACCAGCGAGGATCAGCAATCACAAAACATTCATTAAAATGTACATTCACACCACTGAGGGAGGGGGGGCACAGTACCAGTTGTAAAACAAATTATTTGAGCGGTAATTTCAGTCTTGGAGGGACAAAGTCCATTGGAATGACAGTTTCAGACAACAAAGATTGTCTTTTGGAAGATCTCGGAAACTCATTTCTAAAAAGAGTCCAAATTAACCCCCTTGCATGACGTTGGAGTAAAGCACAAAGGAGGATGATTTATTTCCTCTGACAGGCCGTGGATGTGACGGGGAACTTCTGTTACACACCTGCAGAAAGTCAACCAAACATTCTTGAGTCCCAGAGATAGACTTATGATGCACTTTAGCTTAACAAGTTTGACATTATGGGGAAATATGAACCATTGTTGAGCTGCAAAAAGTGTCTGAAATGTTTCGCACAACCGCTTTGAACCTGCGAGGACGCCCGCCTGTCAAAAAGAGACTGTAGAGTCTACAACTCACCATTTATTCAATTTGTACCTCAATAACTCATTACGCCTTAACTCTGTGTTATAAATAAGGGTGCTGTCTAGACGTTACATAAGGTTGTCAACATGTAAAAAGTTTGTTGTGTCACTGCAAACAAAGAAATCTTTCGAATCTGCTGGGACACTTAACCAACTTGTGCGACTTGTATCCTCATTTTACTCGTGATTTATTCATGCTTGTAGAAATAATTACTGATTAATGAGGAGAAACCAGATTGTTGCGTGAAATAATTCATGATATGATAGTGGCGAGGAAAGTGAAAATTCCATAACTGATGCGATTTGTGCATCTTCTTTGTCTTGTGAGCTCCGTCTTACAAATATTATTACTGCTGGCCTGGGGTCAGATCCTGTTAATCAGAGGGAAAGTAGATGTACCATGCAGCAGGTTCCTAAATGCCAGCAGGGGCCGGGGGGCAGTGCTGTGGGGTCCACTTCAGGGAGAGGCATTGTGACTCTCTTGTGACTGTGTTCACAAGTGTCGACTTTATCTAACTCCTCTCGACACAGTTCATCCACGTTTTTGTAGAATATGCTGCGGGGGATTTCTCCACGTAGAATAGGCTGTATGTCTTTATTCAAGTACTGCAAAGGATTTTTGCTCAAAAAAGTAATAAAAAAACATTCACCTTCTCAGAAAGGTGGCATTAAACCATACATCTGCTCTACACATTCCTTCTGTCTCTGGAAATACCTTGCTGAAGTAGTGCGCGTACGATTAACCTACCACAGAAGGCAAACAGTACCATTTCAAAAAACAAAGAAAAAGAAAAAAAAAAAGCCTGAACCAACAAGATTTCACATATGTCTAGCCTGTGAAAGGTTCAGAGTAAGGCCTCTGCAAATACAAGACCATAAAAGAATCAGCTCATATATATATATAAAAAACAGAACATAAAACAGCCAAAACAACACAACCAAAAGTCCATTCTACCAAATGAATTCCCAAGCTGAGTGGATGTAGAGTGATGGGTTGAAGTCCCTCCCCATCGGCTGTCTGTCAGTCTCTGGGATCGGTGAAACCGTCAGTGTTGACACCTCTGTCACCCAATGAGGTAACTGTGTGTTTTCAAAGTCAAGTCGCCTTTAGCTGATCTGTCTCCCGCTAGCACAGGATGTGGGTTTTCTTCCCCCCTACAGAGTTCCAGGTCCGTGGCAGGGTTCTAGTTGTATTCCTTTGGTGGGCCAGCAACCTCTTTGGTAGTCAGTTGTCCACCTTGACAGGGCCTGAAACACAAGGCCGGCTGGGCACTACGTCCTGCACTTCTCCCCGAGATATCTTCTCCCACTGGCACAGGTTCTCTCTGCAAACACAGAACCCCTCCGTCAGATTCAGGCATGTCAGAATCAAGGCTTTTCCAGCACCTTGCAGCTGACAATTTCACATTAAGTAGTTGTGCTTTAAACAGCCACAAATATGTTTCTTGAAAGCTATTTTTTTATACAACAGTCATTATGTTTCAACATGTGTCACCTATTTGCATGTAGACTTGGCATCCCTATATAACCTCAATTTCAAGCGGTTTGAAGCACGTTATTAAAATCTGAGCACTTTTCACACATTGAAAACACCACATTAAAATTCAAGTGTTTTCAAGCACCCATAAAACCCTGCATTGCAATTAATCACACTGTCTTTTTTATTTATTTATTTGAATGCTCGAGTAATATTGTCCTTTTGATTTGATAAAGCTATTATCAGATGTATGATTTGTTACTTATGAATAATTTTAGGTTGTCTTGTGAGTGAAAATGAAATGTACCACTGCAGCTACTACTTGCAGCTTGTTAGCAAACGGTATAACACTTTGCTGCCACAAGGGTGTGCATCTGATGCTAAAAATGAAATGGACGTAATACTATTAGATGCAGTTAGAACTTTAAAATAGATACCTGAAATACTCCACTACAGCAAATAATAAGAATATCAAATGATGGTTAAGAATGATCTTTTATATAACAAGTTGTCTGAAATCTTAACTTTAAGTATGCAAATTATTATCTCTTTAAATGTGTGCTAATTTGCATATATTTAAAATAAATCTGAACATTGAATAAGACCAGGGTTTTTTTACACAGTAGAGTGAAAGGTTATTACAGAGGGGATTCTGTATATATCTATTTATTATGCCATAATTTACTTTCAACAGCCATAAAACAAAATAAATACAAATTAAATAAAATAATGTTTTGCTTTGAATGTTAACTCATTGCAATAATACGAAAGCTGCCAACTGCATTAAATTACTAAATATAATGAATTTCTATTGACAATTTTCCAGAGAAAACTGTCAATATTAATGCTAAAATGAACAACAACAAGTCACGACAGCCAGTTATTCATTAGCCATCTGCAGTAGTGGTCTCGTCAGGTCCCCCCCCCCCATGCAATGCTATAATCAAGCCTGACGCACGAGTGCAGAAAGTGCCGCCCTTTGCTGCCATTCTTTTCACTTCGCCAGCCTGATGCAGTTTACACATATGTGGCAGATCCCACAACAAGCAGCCGGGCTCCGCAGGGTCTCGGCCCGCTGCCCACCCAGGGCCCGGTGCTGACGTACAGCTGGGGCTTAAATATTACACTGCTCACTTTGTTTGCATTCCCCACAGATCAAGGTCACAACGTTTTAAAGACCAGCGAGTAACCCCCAGAAGGGCACGCCAATGTGCCACATGATCCTGTTCAACAAGCAAAAAATTACACATATATACACAATCTTACATTCTCCACAGTAGACATACGTCTGCACATAGGACACAATGTCACACCACACACACATAGTGTCAGTCAGTACAATGGATTTGTGAAATGTGTCTATCTGAACATGTTTACTGAAAGTTTCAGCACAGGTTTGTTTAATCCAATATCAGTAGCAGTTGCATGTGTGTTTTGTTTGTATTTTCAGTGGAATTGTTGGAATGTGTGCCCGTACACATACTCCTTATCACCTCTAATCTCATTTGTCTGGTCGACTGCCGCTGGTCAGACGAGGCAGCACGCACGTCATTTGTTGCACTTCAAGTTGTCGTCAGTGCGTTTATTGGATATCACTTATACATTTTTCACAAGTGAAATATGTATGACAATGTAGGCGGATTAACTTTTTGATTGTTTTGTGTTTTGCCCTATTTTACAAAAGAAAATTAATTATAACACCCACAATTATACCGTTATTGATGCAAAGGACTAGTCTCTCCCTTTATGTTAAGCTCCCAGTACTTACTTGCAGGCTTTTAGAAGAGGACTGGACGGAGGGAAAAGCTCTGATAGTGTTGTGTAACATGGAACTGCAACAGCATTGTAGAATCCCACCTTAAAAATAAATAAATAAATAAACCAACCAACCAAACAAACCAACAGAAATAATTAGGCAGAAGAAGCAAGTTTGTATTTGTATCTCACAGCCTACTCTGCCAAAAGCTACATTATTGATCTTTCTTTAAATGTGAGTTTCCTCTGGTAAGCAGCCCTGGACAGTCTATATGGGCTTTTATTGTGAAAGGTAAGAACTGAAGAAATAATCTGGTAAACACCTCAGTTTTGTTGTTTTATAGGGCATCGATACAACAGCCTAATTACAATTATAAGACTCAGACATGGGGACTTGACTCAAAATTGCGTACATGAGCTGAAACCTGACGTGAGATCTGATCGTACTCTCCGCTCACGTCCAAACTGATAAATGCCGAGTCTTGCATAGAAATGATCGTACGAACACTTTTCGTTATTTTGTTCTGGTAAAACAATTTGGCTGCTTCTTAACCTTGTAAAATTCACATTCTGTGTGAGAGTACTCACGACAAATAATAATATTTATCTGTCTTATATGTTTTTAGCTCATTATCCCTAAAAACACACATAATTATATTGCTGTGCCACCATGACATTATTAGAATGCTGCCCTTGTCAGGCTAAATATTTTTGTAATTACTTTAGTAGCTAATTGATCTGATTTCCTGGCAGGCAAAGTATTTATTGAAATGTAAATAGGCCTAAGCATAGTCGGGGTAAATAGTTTAGCCTTTATTATTTTTCAATATGCAAAGTTTAACGAACTCAATATACCCCTAGCAGTTGTTGAGGCTTCTAACACTGCATGTAATAAATACAAGAATAAAAAAATAAAGCCATGCTAAAACATTATTTACACTCTAAGTCAACTATTTGAATTTTGTGGTTTCTTTTCTTATTACTGCTTATGAAAACATTTTAAAGGACTGCTATCTTCACTTTTGTGGTAATTCTTTACCTTCATAAAGCAGAAATTGTCGTTGAGCTAATATTCGGGTCTTACTTGGCCTTGTGGGACCTCGTCCTTCTTGTCTCGGTCCATCATAGGAATCGGCTGCAACCCAATCTTCTTCATCTCATCTCCCTGTGGCAGAGCAAAATAAAGACATTACTTTTTATTTTTACATATTGTGGCAAATCTTCCAACTGCTAGACCACAGCAGCTTTTCCAAGTAATAATCAAAGGTCTGACTGTTGTACTGCCCACTGTACCTCAGCCCAGAACTCCGCGTAGATGTCATTGGCTGTGAGTCGTGTGATTTGCCATTGCTTGGTAACAGAACACAGGTCACATGCTGTCATCATCAGACCAATCACACGGTCCCTGGAGGGGAGCAAAGTCTCGTTATAGCCATGAGGAGAACTCAATGTGCCGTTTATGTGCACCAGGTCCATGTGTGATGCTGAGAGACCTGGTGTGATCCCGACCTGAGCCGTGCGGCAGTGTGAGTCGTGACCTGACCTGTGTGTGTGGTTGTTCAAGTCCAGTGCGCTCGAGGATTGCAGCTCCGTCAGCTGCTGGTGGTTGTTGAAGTACAGGGCGAGGTCAGTGGCGATGATGGCCTTCCGGATGATCTCCAACACCTGCTCGTACTCGCTGGAAGTCAGGTTGGAGAAAATATTGTGCCCTTCCAGCTATGAGAAACAAAGAGATCAATAAAAAAGCAAAAGCTCCACTTATGAGGCGTTCAGCTCAGCTAGATTACAACAGGTTGTAATCTCAGACCATGTGAGGTTCACACAGATCCTGGAATAAACAGAGGAGGGCACTGAGGACTAAACATAGACTGTAGGAAGCAGGTGGACGTAGCATCCGAGTCTGGAAAGGGAAGGCAATGTGGAATCGCCTCAGACCTGCATTCTTTCTAATGACCAGCAGGGGGCGACTCCACTGACTGCAAGAAGAAGCCAGTGGGTTTGGAAAGGTCATTAATTAAAAGGCATGTTGTGTAAATGATCATGATAAATATTAGGATTTAACAGACGATGAATACATAAAGAAATGTTGATTTGGAGAATAAGCAGGGCACAGTGGAGCTCTACCTGCAGGATGGAGACGGTCTGAGAAAAGTGGTGTTGCTCCATGGTGGAGGTGGAGTACAGAGCAGCCAGCGGATGGTCAAACTTCTGCAAGTAGGTGTTGCTGTACCCCCGATGGTCGAGGTCATGGCACAGGCAGGCTATCAACAGACCCTTTTTCTGTCGAGCAGAGAGGGGAAACAAACCTTAGAATCACAAAGGACCCCAGATACTGTTTTTATTTGTCTCTCAAAACCCAACAAGGTGCAAACCTCTAGCTCCGTGAACATCCCGGTGGTTTTCTGTAGGATGGCGTACATACAGTGCGCCACCGTCACAGCGTGCTTCCAGTTGTGGTAGGGCACACGCCGGTAGTTTTTCCGTACAGACATGGTGAACCGACACAGCTTCTCCAGCTCAAAGCTACACACAAACAGAAAGGATGATGAACAAAAGTAAATCAGAGTTTTGATAAGGAGAGGAAACTGACAGTGTCAAGGCCCAGTGACGCCTTACCTGGTCTTTCCACAGGAGTTATGAACCATGTAGATAAAGACAGCAGGCCAGATCTCCTCAAAGGGACTAATGTCAAAGTGGAACCTGGAGGAGGGAGGAAGAGATTCAATTAGCATGTGCAGCCCACAGAGGGACAGATGAGGGGACATCTGAGGTCTGTGTGTGTTCAAGGAATACTTCTCTCGCACAATGACCACAGATCAGCCGCTAACCTTGTGTTACCGTGAATTCTTAACTTTTACTTTCTTGTTTTCATATTGACTGAAGCATCCAATGAAACATTCTTGATGAATTTGAATAAATAGGGGCAATGTAACTGTTTACAATCTCTTACACAGCTCGTGCATTATAATCTTACACTGATAATGCGGGAAAACAGTTCAATTCCTGAAATCTCAAAGACAGTATGTCAAAACTGATCAATATATACTGAACACAGAATTGGATGCCTTCTGTTTTTATTCACATTTATATGGCATACTAACTGTTTTTTTAGTTAAATATGGCCTCCGTTTCCTTCAATTCGTCAGGTATTTTTTGTTCCCTGCGAGGGTATGCAAGAAGGACGCATTTTTCTTTGGAAATTAAAGGTAACATGAGGTGAGCGGCTGATAAACAAATGAGGGTGAATATTTCTTTAAAGTGACAGGCTGGCCTCCAGGAGACTCACGCCTTCCTGCACTGTGTGTGCCAGTGCCTCTTGCAGAGCTTCTGGACTCTGTCACCGTCACTTTCACAGACACGTGGCTGCAGGCTGTCCACACTCAGGGGCGCAGCAGAGATAGTGACCTGAAAGGACACTCACATTTCGATCTCTTTATAAATGGGTGCAGGGAGGTTGAGCTGGGTGAGGGTCTTCCATTCTTCTGATGTGCAGATGCTGTGATAAGACAGCTTTTCCATCGTCACTCTGTAAATGCATTCAGAGTGCCGGATCCTGTGGTACATCTGCAGAAACACACAGGACAGGAATAAGTCTTTAAAATGTTGAGAGAGAAAGTGAACACTCCAGCGCTACAAATACCAGGAGAATATCATATAACTGTTGGATGTTTCACTGTTGGAATTTCCAAAAGGGTCAGGCAGAGTTAAGTTATCCGCAAAAGTCCTGCATCATATTTTATCTGTCTCCAAAAAAAGTGTCTCCACATCTGGTTTGTATCCCTGTCCCCTTCCCAGACAGTCGGGAATAAGACAGGCAGGTACAGGCGCCAAGCCTCACACCTTCCACCGTAAATCAGCATAAATCAGGAGCCGGCCCCAGTGACTGTCCTACAGACGTGAGGCATAAATTACAGCTAAACATAAATCCTGTCAGTGGACGGATGCAGACTGCTTGTCTTAAAATATTAACACGCCTCATCAATTTTAAAACCAACTTTGTGACGCTGCTCCTGCGTAAGTTTGTCGCACGAGCTGATGGTGAGTCAGGCCCCACAGAGACAGACAGACAGACCACACAGCGCAGGCTTCCACAGTTGATTCATGTAAGGGATAATCATCAGCACAAAAGAATAAGCCTTTATTCTTATTTTGGGGCAATGCACACTTTAAATAGAAGCTGCTGGCACTATCTTTATCAAGCTTGGAGGAAAATTGAATTATTTCTCAGACAAAAAGGGAAACCCGCAGCCTAGTAACAGCTGAAACGAGCCTTCCAGCTACAGGATGAATTTAGGGCGGTGATGAGGTTGCTACGTCAAAGGTGCAGTTTTGTGAAAATAAGAATCAAGTATTCATGGCCATGAAGCATTATATAACCTACCTACACTGCAAAAAATAAAGAGCAGGCTTGTACAGACAGACGAAGAGAATAGTTTTTGCTGTTGGAGAAAATCAGTTAGTTGTTTCAATATTTGTGGACTAATTCAGTTGACTCACATTTGCACAGTGTAAGGCCAGAGCACAAAAGACAGCAAAGATCTTAAAGTTGTTCTCATCTGTTTTAGTGAAGGCACTTCCGCTTAGCTTGTTCACCATCTGCACCACACCTATAACGCTCCCCCTGCTCACGATGGGCATGCACAGGATGTTCCGCGTGGTGTAGCCGGTTTTGAGGTCCACCTCTCTGTTAGAGAAGACACACAAGCCAGGTTAGAATGTGAACCATTTGTGCCCAAAGATTAGATTTAGTATGATAAGGAAAAATGGCACAATTGTTTGGATTGGTGCTATATATTGATATTAAACTTGCCATTTTCTTATCTTACTCTATTTATTCTTTGGGCATATGGGACTACAGTTTTTTCTAGTCTAGCTACAGTATAACAGCAGTCAACTTTTCAGCTAAACAGCTTGACTAAAACCTGAAGGCCTCTATAAAGAAAACAACTACAGTGTTAAATACAGCAGAATAAGCAAATTTAACTATAGAATTGGACACATCATAGCACAATTTCAAGTCAGTTCATTACATTTTCTATCACCATACATGAAAAGATTAAGTACAAATCTTAGCAAAAAGTAAAGTGTAGTTTACCGGTTGAACCGGGGGTCTGCATAGGCATCTGGGATATTTAAGACTTCCCCTGTCTGAGCCACTTGGCCAGCTATTCCCTTGTCTATAGAAAACCTACAGGGGAAGAGAAGAAGAGAGGAGAGTTAGCTTTGTGGTCTGCCTGTCAGCGCTCTCAGTCTGTCAGTGTGGATGGGTGAAAATCAATAATAAGTTAATAATATTAATGGAAATTCAAAACCTGATTTAAAAATGTAATTTACAGCACAGATACTGTGTTGATGAGCTGTTCTTACTCAGATGTTAAAAATCATGATGTTCCACCGTAATGTAACAAAGTCAGCAGTTCTGTTGACTTTCTATTAGTAGAAACATTTTTTTCTTAGCTGTCTTTGTCACGAGAAAACCTTGTTTACTGTACACAGTGGTGGACAAGATCTTTTAAGGACAGTAAACACACTTTTAGATAAGTGGAGACAAAGAAACTATTTGAAAATTAATTTGAACAAAAAAATAAATGTATGTTTTTTAGGGGTGTACCGAATGTCATTTTTCTGCATTCAAAGCTTCTCTTGAGGTTTTTGAATGAAGCTTTGAATGTCTGCCATCATATTTTGAGGTGTCATCACCTTAAAAATAAATAAAGGTATAAAAGATCCACAAACAAAATCCTCTGTTTAAATATAGTAATTACTTGGAGTAAATGACTTAGTGTTTTTTTTTGATAAAACAACTTTAGTTTTGTCAACACAATTTTTCATAAGGACTTAATGAATGAACTATAACAGTGAAGTAAAAAGTTTTATAACCACCATGAAAACATTGTTTGTGAAAAGCTAAATGCCAGCATTAAACAAATGTCATAATCATTAAGTTTTTTAAAATAATTTGGGCTGCTTTAGAACACTTCTTATTATTAGACATGTTTGGATCACACGAGAAACCCTATGAAGCCACAACTGGAATCTAATAATAAACCTGTATGATATTAGTGCAGCATTCAAATGTTGATTCAGTAAATCACTAGTATTTTTCATGAAAAAAATCTGTATAAAATGAAAACTGAGACTTATATAAATTAAAGAAGAACACAGACACAATGTACTATCAGCATGCTGTAAAAGAAAAGTGTGAATCTCACGCACCTAATTTCTTTGGTTTTCCTAAAGACAGGTTTGCCTTCTTTCTCTTCCCCAATATCAAACAGGTCAGAGTACAGTTCTTTGTTGTTGTGATCTACCTGGAAAAGTGCGCACCTGTCGGCATTCACCAGGTTTTTTGCATATATCTGCAAAACAACACCAGGAACAGAAACTTATTAGCAACAAAACAGCATCTAGCATGTCCAAATTAAATAACTCAGATACATCACTGCAGTTTTAAGTGTTTCTTTTGAATGGAACAGATAAATGCAGAGAAATCAAATAAACAAACACACACACACACACACAGGATAATTACAGGCCATTCCAGTTCATTTCAGTGTTTGAACCAGATGACTCGAATGACCAGAGATGACACCACAGTTACAAGCCAACAAAGGACATACAAACAGAGAGGTGAGGTTTAGTAGAAAAACAGTAAAATCATGTTTTACACTCATCCAGATCACATTTGTTTTAAAATACTGAAGCTGAAAAATGCCTGTTTTAGGTTGAACCAAGCTCTATAAGTGTATTTATGTCTATGGGTTCAGAGGATTATTATTAGAAGCAGTATTACTATTATCATGTATTATTAGTGCCATCAAATGTGTTGCATCAGTATCAAGATGATCTGTGTTTATCTGTATCACAGCAGCATTACGATTCGTTATTAACACACATAACTTAACACACACTTCCAGGATGTGTAGCCTTGAAGACAATGTGAATGAACACATACTTGCAGAAATCACACTCACCATAATATGTTCAAGTAGAGAATCTATTGCCACAATGTTATCAAAGTATGTTCTGTGCGAAAAGAAGAAATGGCGCATTGAGATGTTGACAAATGGGAAGCTCTGATGACGTTCACATTCAAGACATGAAAGCTAGAGTAGCCTAAAATGCAGTCATTTCTTTCTATTGTGTGAGCAAAAAAGTTTTATTTAACTCAGTTTAGAGCTCAAATCTTACTTTTGTTAGACTTAAAATGAAAACATGGCGTAAATACACAGCTTTGTATTAGTATTAATTTAATGTAGGGTTAACTGTCCCAGCAGAAGCTCTTACTTTGACACATCTAGTAGGAAGTCATTAAGCTCAGTCTGTTTGGCGAGGCCTCTGCACACCTAGAAACAAAAATAAAAATAAATAGGTCACGACCCGGCACCCAGACGTATCACACATTTCTCACATACACATACGGCATCCTGTGTGTACTGTCAACAGACTGACTTGCTGTCTACACACTTGGCTGTGGGCCACCTTCACAAGTTTCAGTAACAACAGTGTGTTTTGCAGCGAGCAGCTAACCCAGGAGTGCAGCACGCTTTACCGCTCGCTGAGGCTCATGAGTCCGCTGTGACCAGCGCTGCAGTGGGACGCCGCTTCTCTGAGGTGTTATGCTATCTGTTCGAATAAAAACAGCACTCGTGCGTAATGACGTCCTCGGGGAGCTGTTTGTTGAATCTATGGCTTAGTTGATTGGACTGGGCCCAGTGACAACCCAGTTCGTGTACACAGTGGATTTCCACATTAAAAACACCCGTGCAGAACCAGAACAAACAAAGTCATCCAAGAGCATAATAAGTGGGACGGATAGGTTTCCCCCTTTGTTCCCAGACTATAGTCTTTAGTGAACAGTACACTTTGCTCACCTGTACTTGATGAATGGCAACCGATGCCCACGCTAAATTAGCTGTTGCAACCTGGAAAAGAAGGTAAATATTAGCTCCAAAGAAATAACCTCAATATTACACAAGTTCACACGAATTAAGGTTTAATAATTTTTTTTTTTGTTTTTTATCACACTTCCTCTTTTGTATATTTCAACATAATTATCCGTTCTGCACATCAGGTGGTCTCATAATCATAGAAGTCAAAATCATAGATTTAGAGCCTCTTTGTAATGCTGTGGCTGCATGTTAAGTATTGTTATTAGAATATGAGCTGCACCAATCGACATAAAACATAAAATAAAAAAAAAGAATACAATAATTTGCTAATCCTGAATTTCATACATAATGTTTTTTATATTATACACAGCATCCCATCTTTTATGGGAGTCGGGGTAGTATAGAGTCATGTGAGCCACTAGTCTGATCATAGGTTTCACTTACTCAATGTTATCTCCTCGGCTGTAGTTGACAACAAAAGAATTTTGGTCATAATCATATCTAACAACCAGGGGTCCTTGACATTCAAAAAGGTGAATAAGTGACTAAGCCACAGAGCATTATTACGTGACCAAGTGAAAACTTCCAGGACTGAAAAGTGAAGCCAACGTAGCAGACACTCAAACCTGTAATCTATCTAATGGCCAGCAGGGGGCGACTCAGCTGGTAGTAAAAAGAAGTCAGATTGCATGGAAGTCTATGAAAACATGTTAATAAAATTAAGCCATAGTTTTTAATACCGGCTGTGTGCGTGTTTCCCTGGATGAGCTTTTGACTTTTACAGTATTTATATTGCACCTAGAAATACTTTATAGCCTTCAAGTAATTTTCTAGCTCATTTCACTGCCATTTTACTGAATGTATGTCATTAGCAACTTAAAAAGTGCTCGGAGACAAAAAATACAGCATTATTAAGTACTTTCCACAATCAACTGAACCCCACAAATCTAACAGAGATCTGAAACAGATCCAGATTAAGGTGAATACCAGGCTACGTGTAGTTCTGTGAGCCCTGCTCCAGCCTCCCACTCTTGGTGTGTTTTGTCTGGGTCAGACTGACCTCCTGGTGGCTGAGGTTGAAGGGCTCCTTGCCCCACTGCCGCTGCAGCTCCAGGATGGCAATGAGGTCCCCGATGGCAGTGATGATGGGGAGGCACAGGACAGAGTGAACATGGATCCCTGAGTCCTGCCCTGTGCCGTCGGGGAAGCGCTCGTCCTGCAACACATCAGTGAAGGTCATTATCCAACTGAAGTGCACAGGAGTTTAGCAAAGGAGGTCAGTGTAGCTGGAACAACAACGGATGTAGATGACAGAGAAGACAAATCCTGTATAAAGATTCAAAGTATATTTTCATTTTTTAGTTTGAGGTGCTGAGTGCATCGAACCAGGTGTGATGAACAAGGGTCAGTTAATGAAACATCATTTTAGATTTATCCCTACGATGGGTACGAGAAAACAGCCTCACCCCCATGATGTCCTCTACTAGCAGTGTTTTGTGAGTCTTGGCAACATGAGCGGCAATGGTTGTACCAAATGCGATGGGGCCGGAGGGGATGAGGCTTGGAGGACCATCCTTGGCCCCCGTTGGAGTGAACAAACATAAACTCTATAGAGAAGCGTAGACAAGAACAGAGCGGGAAACGGAAATTGTGGGAAGAAAGTTAAATACATGCACATAAAAGAATCAATGTTTAAAATGTATTCAGCAAATGTCCTCTGCACTTACATTGTTGCATTCTCCCAAGAAGTAAAGTGCAAATCCATCAGCTTTTGTTGCTGCAGATATAAGAGACACAGAAGTCACACATGTGGTGCTTTAAAAACAGTCCGGTGACAGCTGACATTAGCTGTCATTGTATGTCCGTGTTTTATTATTTTATAGAGATGTGTCCAACAATAAATGACAGGTATACCTCAGAGGGAAAGTGTAATAAGGACATAAAAGTCCAGCCACTATCTAATAATCTATTAACAACGTCCCACATAACGACAAGGGCGCTCTGACCGAGGGCTTTGACTGCCATCCAGTTCATCTCATTCCCAGTTCTCCTTTCCAGTCCCATTTTACACTGATATATAGGTCATGTTATCATACAATGTGACAACAGGGAGACTGGTGGAGCATCAGTGAATACACAGATGATCAAGGAGTTAATGAGTAGTGTGGTTTGGGTGAAAAGATCCTTTGGTTTGACTCTTTGACAAAAAGAGAACATATCAGACCTTGTCAAGGTTAGAATGATAGAGTCCAGCGTCTGATGGCTTAAGGAAGGTCACCACAGCCTCAAAAGTCCTTTTTGTCGAGAGTTTGCAGTTAGACTGATACACTCAAATGTGTTACGTTTCCCAAATTATTCAATTTTTAAGAAACTGGTGTGGATTCCTTTAAGTTTTCTGAGACAAATGGTTGCTAAGGACAATCTAGCAACGTATAAGGGAATACTTAAGTAGCCAACAGTTCTCCTTTACAACATCCTCAGGAAATCTTATGGTCATTATATGTAGGCCTAACTCTTTTTTTTCATAAGGTATCCTTAAATTCAAATTTAATGGCAATGGTAAACCTAACTGGAGTGTTCGATCTCGGTCCCTGAACCAAAACTGAGAGGATCTATAGGTTGGATCATGTCTGCTTTTACCTGTTTTTATGATGTTGCACAACTCATAGAGCAGGAGTTTGTTGTCTCCTCCAGTGTCCAGGCGCTGCTCCATGTAGCTGTTGAGTTCGTACACCACACCCTGCATATTTGTGTCCTGGTACTGCAGGACACAAGACAGAGAGAAATTGCAACTCCACAGTTTTGCATTAACACGGAGATTGAATTTCAATAATCAGCAAGAGCTACGTCAAAGAAAAACGTGACGACGAGATGTGATCTGTTTTGCACCCAGTCCAATGTGACTGCAGCAGCTTGCTACCAACTCGACTGGTAAGATTTTTTTTTTTTTTCAATGAAAGAGGATTATCTTCCTGCCATTCACAAAGACAGAGCCATTCATCACAACATTACCCTCCACCCCACCCTTACACTCCCCTTCACTGCTGCATTCTAGCCCAGGGATCCCCCCGCAGTCCCAAGAGGAGGCCACCGGAGCCCCACAGCTCTGATTAGAGCCCTGGCAAGCTCTGCTGCTCAGCCTCAGCTTAAAAGTGTGGTTATGTAAGAGGCAGACCTCCTGCCTTGTGCGGGGCCAGAGAGCCGTCTATTTCTGCGCCTGCAGAGAGGGTGAGGACAGGACGGCAGGGAGAGTGGCGCACTAGAAAGCCTCCCGCATGGGAAGCCTTCTATCCTCCCACATCCTGTTTGCACAGACGTATGGATGACGCACTTGGGGGTTGAGTGGCCCTCGTTTTTTTTTTTCTCTCTGTGTGTGAAGTCCCTTCTACCCAGCTCCGGGGCCCTGCTGCGGGCGCTGACACCTGACCTCCACGGGGCAGGATGGTGTCAAGATGACAAAGGTGTGAATACACGTATCTGGAGCACAGGGGAGCTACGCTTTCTAATACTGTCCTCCCAAGTGTCTCACACATGATGCAGCAGATGTACAATGCAGCAAAGCATTCATGTGCCATGTCATTAATGCTGTTAATTATCTTTTTAATGCTGACCTGAATGTTCAGAGAGTCTGGGCAACACTCTTAACATCATCAATACTGTGCTGCATCTTACCAAAGAATGCACAGGTATGAATTTGTAAACTTTTCCATTTTTCAAGTCAATGAGACAGAGTCACCGTTCTAAAGAAAGTAAGCACAAGGACAAACACAACTGTTGTCAAAGAGCATAGTTAATCTGCATCTTAATTAAGTACACCAGGACATTTTGCAGTCAGTGAAGGACAGCATTGAGTTCTGTGTTGTCCTTGAATAAGTTCAGCCATAGTGTCAATTCTTGAGTAAAAACTCAATTTAAGTCACTACGGTTAGCTTTGGGGACTGAGGGGCAAGGTAATAAAAAAAAAATGTATACAGTGTGTGCAATGGTAACTGAAGTTTCATGTCTCTTGTTACATACATTTGTTCACATAAAATTAAGCAAAAAACCTACCCTGTTGACTTCTTTAGCTGATGTGTCATCTGCAAAGAGAAAAAGTCACAATGTTAAAAAAATTGCACAGTTTGACTCTGATCTTAGGATCAGCTGAACAAGACATTAGGTGACCAAAATGAAGACGGTGCGCCAGAGTAGCACCTTATCAATCACTGAGGTTTCCCTGCCCTCGAGCAAACGCTGCTGCACCATCTACTTTATGCTACATGGGGTCATAGTTTTAAAAAGAACATAATTTTGTATTTTAACCGAGATTGTATTGTTGTGATACTGAACGATTTAAGGGCTTAAAGGGTACTTGAGGCAACAAAAACATTTGCTTAAGATTATGATGGAATGACAGGGTTACGCTTAAAATAACTACTCATGACAGAATTACTGCACTTAGTTACTTCAGTGACAAACATTTTTTAACTGGACAAGAATGTCGGTCTGGAAGCGCTGGGTTTGTGCCAACCATGATCTCTTCCCACACATCCTTAATGCATCTGTGGTCTGTATGCCACATAAACACATGCAATTTCATGGAATACCTATTGAATTTGGTGTATTTGTTTTGAGGGATAGCTATGAAACTAGTGCAATACTTTTTGTAGGTATAACTATGAACCAATGACAGTCTGATAAGAGAGGGAAGTGAGTTGTTGCACTGTCTCTGACAACCCTTTCCCTTCTCAGATCCCCTGCCAATGTGCTACTAAGCTGAGTTCTTCATTAAATGGTTTAATGGTAGATGCCAGGTCTTTGTTTAGGCAAATGTGAAGGCGTCACTGCACAAAAATGGCGTAAATGCACTTTGTCTGCATTAAAAAGCTGAAAAGCAACACAGAAACCTGGCCCAGCTTTTTGGAGGATGGGTGGATACACCACAAGCAGTGAGTAAATAAAACCATATGTTGTCCATACAACAGTAGTCAGGTTAATGGTGAAGGAGCCAATGCACAAAAAGAAGAAGAAAAAAAACAGTATATAAGGCATTAATCACATTATGTATAAATTATGGATGTACATTTGATCTACTTTTGATGCAGGAAGACATTTGCTTAAATTATGCTCCTTTTAAAACTGAATTAAGAGAGGTATTAATCTAACTTGACAAGTGCAAAATTGTGTGGCCTCGAGTGCAAATTCCTGGAGTGATTTCAGGCTGTTGGAGAGACAGTAGACATATGACTATTGTCTTTGGATGTGGACTCTGAAGTATGTGATAATAATGAAAGGTTCAGCCAATCCCAACAGTTTCTGGACTTATAGCCTGGGAGTGGGTCTGGAAGTGCTACTTGTGATGAGAATAAAATGGTTCACAGAGCTGCAAGCAGTTCTTCACCACATAGGAGAACAGTAACTACTCAGATCTCTTCAGTAATGTTTCATGTGATCAAACCATGCAAAAAGCTGGGCAGATTTAAGAACATTTACTGAAGTGCTGACTCGCGCTGGTCCTCCTTTAAACGAACCTCTTTGTACATGCAAAGGAAGAAATTACAGCCAGCTACATTGTTTGTTGTTTTAAACATTCCTCCACTATGCTATGAGTTTCCTAACTTAGCCATGAGAGCTATTTTAGAGTGAACCCCTGGCCGGGAATGACGTCAATCAGAGGACAGAGAGCTGCACTTGAAAAAGACTTCAAATCCCTTTGAAAAAAGAAGAAATACAGACATAGAGTCTTTTTTTATAACGACTTGTTGAAGCCAAAAATATTTGCACATGACCCCCTTTGAAGAAGAGATTTTGACGAATACATTAGGCCTATTACCTGATTTATATACTTCCAAAGAGCAGCTTTACACCACCCACTTTATCACTATGATGCAGGTGTTGATTTATTATTGAAAGGTTTTGCTAAAAAAAATAAGAGAAAACTACCAAATCATGCTCTACCCAGAAAAAAGAGCATGAACTGAACGTATCAGGAGACGTCATGTATAGTAAAGATGTATAACATCAATATTAATCATTGGAGACACATTTTTACCACATGATTTCATTCATAGCACACCATATGTACAGTGCCTTGGTGTCTGTGGTGTTTGTGCAGATGCCTGGGTAACTGCAAGCAATGAGCGGCATTCAAAGATTTTTTTCCCCTTCATGACCTGAACTCTCAGCTATCAGAACCCCGTCACCTACTTGGCTGTCAAAGGGACAAGCAGCACTGCCCCACGTCTCTCTCCTCACACAGAGGAGGAGGAGGTCAGCAAACAAAGAACCAGGTCAACAGGTGACGCAGCCGCAGAAACTGCAAACATGCTGCTATGGTCCTATATATGGTTAACTTATGTTGGGGTGCAGAGGAGCCACCTCAAAGGTGGAGGTTTTCATCGCCCTGCCTGTTGATGACATAATTCAGTTACTGGTTCTCACCAATAGATCAGCCCTGTTTCCAGAGCAGAAACAGTTGATCAGTTATGTGAGTTAAATGTTCACTACGTCACTGTTTTGGACAAGCATTTTCCATCTAACGTTTAGCGAAGTTTAACTTTTTTTTCAAAAAAGACAAAAACCTCCTTAAGCGAGCGTAAAAACTTTTATGCAGTTTTATCGAATTTTAGCATTTCCATCAAGCTTTTGTCATGCAAATCTTCAGACTGTGCAAAGAAATTTGTTGATGGAAAATTTGCGATTCTACAAAAACACAAATATATGATGCTGCTCTTAATAAAAAATTAGGATAATGTGCATACATATCTCACCAAAATACATATATGATGGAAAAGCTACATATTAAACCTTTAGGTTCCTGTTTTACACACAAACATACTGAAACATACGTTTCATTGTATTATATCTGGTTTCCATATATTTGCTGTAAATCATATATTGGACAAACATAATTGTTGTACAGTATATTAATCATATCACTCAGTCCTACGTAAGAGTCTTCCCATTCCCAGAGGTATTTCCTCTGCCAGCGTGCGTGGTCCCCCAAATGCTCAGAGTCCCTCCTGGAGGAATAAATCACCAGGCACTGTTTGTGGTGTTGCAGGTCCAATTACAGTCTGGCAAACCACCTCTGCAGGCATCTCATGTGTAGCAGTCCCAGTGCAATCACAGGCTGAGCACTGAGCACAGTGTCCACACACTGCAAATGTCTAAGGAGCCAAAAAGTAACAGGAAGCGGAGGTACTTTCAGCTCGTATACACTGTAAAGTGAAAGGCAGAATCTCCCTGCGCCTGGGAACCACAGGGATGCAAAAGCAGGTTCCCTTTAAATCTGTTGTGCTGGACCAGCTGCCTGGTTGGACCAGGTCCAGCGGTTTCTTTAAAGTAAGCATGTAGAGCTGAGCACACATTCAGCAGGTGCAGGTTCAGCTCTTATAATCCTGGTTTTCACAGAAACCAGAAACCAGCTTAAATACACTGTGTAGTATGTAACGCTCTTGTTTCTTGCTGAAGAAAAGTGGACTAAACTATTGTGCACAGCCAGCACATATAACATAAAAGCATCTCCAAAATATATAAACCTGGACAGGCAGGCTGTCAGTTTTGCAACAAAAACATCTTTGTTTCATCAGGTGTGTTTCTGGGGATTTACCCACATGATACAATTACCCCCGGGGCCGAGAGGGAAGGTATGTGACGTGTGTGTGTGTGTGTGTTTGTGTGTGTCTTTTATTGCTATACAATGTGGTCAGCCATCAGCACAGGGGCAGATAGAGAACCGGAGCCATCCTGGTCTAATGCCATCCCATATTTTCAGGGACCTGCTGATGCTTTTAGTAAACACAGGAGAAGAGGGCCGACATGTTCTTAGAAAACATACTAGCAGCGAACACAAAACACAACTGTCGAACAACTACGAAAGACAGGCTTCTCATAGTAACTTCACTCCATTCAAACATTTTCTGAACACCAACAACTTCAGTCTCAGTGCGGATAAGGTCAACACGTCCTGATTTTGTTTATTGCCTACGTAAATGGCAACAAAAAAAAAGCATTTATCCTGTTTAGTAACTGTAAGAACAGAAATTAGTGTCGGATTCTAGTTTCACACAAGGCCCTTTTGTGGTACATTAGTCGTTATGAAATAATTTGCACATATTGATTTTATGATGTCTAATAAAAGCTTTTGCGTCAGTGTGGCACATTTGTGCAGCAAACAAACAAACACAGCACAGCCATTAGTTGTTGCAGATATCTGTGAGGGTTCAGCCAATAAAATCATCAGAGACGGCAACAAGGAGTCAAACAGACACAGTTTATATATATATATACGTAACTGGTGTGAAGTGGTGTGATATGGTTGTAAAAATCAAGAAATCCGAGATCTACTGCTGTTACTTTTTTAAATACTTCCTATAATTCATAAAGTGATTTTATGAAATGATTTCGTAAATACTGCACAGAAAAAATGCAAGAGAAGTGCTAAAAGAAATGAATACTTAAATTTGGACAAATAATGATTCATCTGGTCATTTCTGGAAACCAGACGTCAAAGAAAAGAGACATCTGACTTAACTCCGTGCCTTCATCCAAGTTCGCACACACCAACACACAAAGCCTGCAGTTCACATCAGCACAAAGGTCTCTGGTGGACTGTTTGATGAGACGTGGTGAGAAATTATTTGGAAAAATACCCAGAACATTTCAGCGGCCCGGGGCGGAGACCTTTCACCAGGGAAAAATCCCTCAGTCAGCTGGCTCTATTGCTCTCGATACTCGATGGGTGCTTTATTGATCTGCCTCCACAGATACACGGCCTCTCAGAGGACGTCAGCGAGCAGTGACTCAGCAGTCAACATGTGTTGACCTAGTGGTTGTCCTGCACCAACCGGCTCCACGGAGGACGAGCAGCTGCCAAAAGCAGCAGTCGTCTTCTTTTGTGCCATGTTCCCTGTTTAGCAACACTCCAGTCCTCCACTTGTGTTTTCATACTGTTTATCTGTGCGCAGGTCTGTCTTTAAACACAGATCTCAAACAGACATCCTGCTTTAAAAAAGGTTGTAAATTTAGGAGAAAATGAGCAACAACACTTAAGAATGAGATTTTATTCCGAAGTAATATTTGGTAGGAAATAACTTACTTTTTAAGATTAAGCATTTATAACTTTTGCTGCAATTCAGACAAAAAACAGATCTAAAATGTTTTTCTCCTCAGTACTTTAAACAGCCTCCACAGAGCTCTGTGTGGGGCCCCCCTCCTCCCTCCTGGTGGAAAGCCCTGCAGGTGAGGCAGCTCTCTTATCACAGTAGCTGGGTGTGTGAGGTTCTGCTACACAAGCACATCTTTGTCTGCAAACACATCTGAGAAACAGCATCAGCTGCTCTTGCCCTCTGGAGCTCAGGACAGAGAGGCCAGAGACTCAATGTAGTCTTCTACAAAGTTCTTCTGTTATTAAACAGGCAGGCGGTTCGAACTATCAGCCGTATACAGCTTTTGAATAATGTTCTCATCATGAATACTGACATATTTTGTTTAGATTGGGGCTGAACTTATTAGTCAATATGTCAGCAGAAACATCTGATGATTGATTGTTAATCACTTAAGTTATTTAGTAACTAAAATTGCCAAACGTCTTCTGTCTGCAGCTTCCTAAATGTGAGTGTATAATACTTTACTTGTTTTATCCAATTAAAAAAAAACGTATTTGAAAATCTTAACAGGGTCTTTGATACTACTATTATATAGACTGTATTTCAACATGTTTTTGTGACAAAGTGACTTATTGGGACAACATTATTTTCAATTCTCACTCAGTATTGAACCTATTTTAACTTTGACATTTTTGAAATTGTGCTCTGTGGATGCTGTTTAAAATTATGAGTGAAAAGGTTTTAGATGTGTGTGTATTAAAATGCAACTAAAATGATATGATATAAAAAAGAGTTTACAAAATAAAGTGTTTTCTCACCCAAAAGAATTTTCAGAATGCCAAAAAATCTCTCAAATTTGCTGATAATTGTCCTAAATTTCCAAAACCTTAAAAAAACCTACCAAAACATGGCCAGTTTGGAAAATTGTCATTTTTCTGACATTTTGTTATTCAAATCACTAATCGAGAAATTATCACGCAAATAAATCAGCAATGAAGTCGCCGTCCTAGTCCACATATAAACTAATTCCCATAACTTGCATCTGAGCTACTCATCTTCATTCACAAATGTAGAGACTGAGGAAATATCTCATGAGAATAAAAGGGAAAGTGTACATTCACAAAGGAAGAAGGGAAAAGGTGCTAAAATTATAGCAACAGTTACTGACTTTAACACGCAGCAGACTTCATCCGGCCTTCATTCATAACTTCACACGAGCTGAAAAGTCATACACAGTCAGACACACACAGAACATGAACACTGTGTGTGTGTGTGTGTTTGTGTGTGCATCACAGAAGACACAGATGAGTAACGAGGGGATCCTGAACGGGCGCAGCAGAGGGTTTGGGATTTATTAATTACCCCATGACAGCGTGCAGTGTGAAGTAAATATTGCCAGTGGGACATCGGTCAGGAGAGGTGTGATGGTCAAATGACATCAGTGGGGATTCTTAGAAATGGCGTTCTGCTCGCCGTGTTCGGTTACAGGCTGCTGCAAACCAGCATCTGCCTTAAAATCCTCATCTTGATACATAACTATTAGAAGGAATAAAGTAATAAACAAAAAGACGAAAAACAAGACTAGAAAACAAGCAAATTGTAATTCAGTTATTATGACGAGGCACATCTGTAATATGTCCACGCAGCAGATTCAACGTAATAACACGTGTGCAAATGTGGAGGCTTTTTCTGGAATAACAGGCTGTAACACAACCTTTGAACAAACACACACTCACACACACACACGCGCACACACACAGTTGCGTGTACAGACAAACTGATTTATGTAATCCAATGTAGCCCATCACATGATAAGTGAGAACGGGACTGGCTGCAGGGACTGCTTCCAGGAAGCCGCGGTTATCTCAGTGACGATCACATGATGACAGGTCCTGCTGCTGCTGCTGCTGCTGCTGCTCTCAGAAAGAATATAAGATCAATCTGATCTCTAAAAAGTGTCACTGCAAATACTGATCAAGAAATACATGTTTAGAGTAAAAAAATGTAATTGAAATGAGTTACTTTTATAAATATGTACAGGAGAGTTCCAGCTTATTTAAAAATTGAGTCCAGAAATTAGACCGTGCTTGTCTTTTGAGTGTGTACAGCCACTGAGCTGCTTCAGTGCTAACTGAGGAAGTGGACTAGTGGAGTGATATTACTGACTGGATGTAAAGATGAATCCAAAGAGAGACATGCAACATAATGAGAGCGCTGCCAGGACTATTACTGATTCTTTCACACTCTTTTGCAGCTCAAGAGTCCAACTGCATGGAGCAAGTTGCTAAAGATTGTATCTGCTTTGTATTCAGTACTTTAACAATTAGGTTAGACCAACTCGGGAACCTCAGTGGAAGTCTGGGGTGAAAACGAGCAGTGACCTCCAGGGCTGAAAAATGAGGCCAATGTAGAAATTGAAAAAAAAATGCAGTTCCTCAACTGGCCACTTGAGGCTGGCTCAAAAAGTGAGTCAATCCCAATTGAGCCCCATTTTAAAATAAACATGTTTACAGCCTGAAAAAAATAACGTTTTTCGTGTCTATAGCTAATATCCCTGTTCTTCACAGGTGGTGTGTTTCAGCAACCAGACTTTATTCAGCCCACCTTAGCTTAAAACCTGGCACCTTAATTACCCACAATGCTACTCTTCTGCCGAATACTAGCTAGAACTAGCAGGCTACTGTAATGTAATGACCCAATCGACGCTGACTCAAGTGACATCACTCAAGGCAATTTATCAGACTTTACACAGCTCCCTCGGGAGCCCCAAAAGACTTCCTTCACTTATGCAGTAATACATGTAAAATCAATGAAGTGCCACTTAAGTTGGCACTGAACACTGCATTCAGATAAACACTGAAGCTGCATATGGTTTTTTAGACTACATCGCCACCAGCAGAGTGAAAAGACACTTTTTACCAGAATGGCATTTACTTGAGCATTTTCAACACTGTGGATGGTGAAAATGAAATTTCCAATTTTTTGGCCGACTTAAACAATAGAGAGGGAAAAAATTTAACAAAATTAAAAACTCTGTCTCTCTCCTGATTTATGATCATCTCTCAACTGTCTATCTATCTATTAGGATATCGGGAATAATATGGGTCCATCGGCTAGTCACTGCCAAGGATTTTTAAGTAAAGGTCAAGATGCTTGTAGCAGAGCATCACTTACAGCCTACAATAATCAGAAAGTAATGCCAGAATTATGCAGTTGGTAAACTTTGGAAAATGCTGTGTACAACCAGATGTACAATTGGTTGCTGCAGTAAATCCATAATCCCTACAAAAATATTGTAGCTAAAACTGTGTCCTCATCCAACAAATTGATGTGGGTAACCACTTTACCAGGAGCTTTACACCTATTAGCAGACCAGTGATATAGTTTGCATCACTGTTGACCACTTTCAAAGCATTTCATTGCACTGTAGACAGTTATTTTCTTCCTTCCAGGCAGTCAGCGGTTCGCATGCATTTCCGGACAACAGGAGAATCCACTCTGAAATCTGAAACTTGCTTGAAACATGCAATCCATCACAATGAACGTCATGTCTGCTTTTGTTTTTTGTCAAAACTATGTTAATGGCTGCGTGGTAATGCAGTGCAGACTTTTCAAATCAATCAGCACTTGTGAGTTTCTGCATACAGATAACTTGGGATACAGATAACTTGGGATGGGATTCCTGCAAGACGATTTTCCTACTGTACTGAAACGCTAAAACATGCTTTGTAAAATAGTTAGCTGTCATGTTCGGTATTTGTAATATGTAGAAAACAAAGTTATTTCTGTAGTTCTCAAAATGGTTGAGATTTTAAAAAGCATGACGTGTCCAAAGAATGCCCTAAAAATCCTCTGAAAATGCTATTTTTGAAAAAAGGCCTAATTTGGAATATAAAAACAAAATATGCTGTTAATATGAGCCATAACCAGTTTGGAACATTGTAATATATGAGTAATAGCTGAATATCAGTGTGCATGT
>CAFUXE010000706.1:1277519-1290490 GCA_903364295.1 Serranus cabrilla
ACAGTGACTGAAATGCTTCGGCTGTGTTTGAGCATCTTGGTGTCATACGGGACTTGCCACTTAGCAAGAATTCCCTCTAGGTGTTGACCCTGAACTCTGACCTCCAACAGAGATCAATGTGCAGTTAGGTGGGGTCACTGCATTTTATGAATGCTTGGTGTCAACTAGCATATTCATTTAGAGCACATGTACAGCCTGACAAAAATATATTTGTCTAGATTGAATAAAAACAAACATTTGAACCCACACTTTCACTATATGATGCAGCATGAGAAAATTATACTTTATATAAAAACACGTGTGTGAGAGAGAGAGCAAGTGAGCAGACGGTCTAAAGTCTAATTCGTGTCTTATCTAGCTCAAGATTATACACAAGGTTCTTTTGTCTGAAGTAAATAAGATTTGTCTTTCTACCTTTTTCTGGATCACTGTTGATATTTCAACTCCTGACTTCAAATATCTGCAGAGACTTGCATTTACTAAAGGAATGTATTCAATTGATTTATTTCACCAGGCTAACTCAGTGGTACATTTACATAAATTATAATTGTAAATATCGCCTTGAATTGGCACAGTACAATAAATCAATGTAGTCCATTCCTTTAGCAAAAGGCCAACACTGCAAAAACTGCACATCTGCATTGCAACTGAAATATTTAGACTACAGTTATAATCCTTTACTATTAATATCCAATCCCATAATGATAAAAATAATCTAATTAACCTCAAATTCAGGTCAACTAGATGAACATTTTACACTCTGCTCTGACTGGAGAAGACAATCTGGAGAAAAAACAATGGAATACACAGATGCACAATAATGAACAATCCTTCATTTCTCCAAGGTTATGATTAGAAAATGCACAATTAAGCCATAGATGCTAGTTTTTTTTTAATTCTCTTTTTTTTTTTAATGTTTTTTCCTGTATCGCATTGCAGTTGAGCTGTCTCTGACATCTTTAAGTCCACACTTAACAGTTCCTGTTAACTGTTCAGTTTTTACCTTAAAGTATCCACTCATAACATACATGCAGAAAAGAGGCACATAATTCATTTACAGGACATGGATAGAGAGAAACAAACCGGACACAGAGCTAATTTTGTGCCGTGAATTGCAAAACTACACAGCATCCAAAACACACATTGTGTCACCGATGAAATGTATAAAATGTCAACAAATGCCTGTAAATTATTCCACTTTAAACGGCCAATGTGTTTTTCTTTCTGTGTGAATAGTTTAAGTGACGATCCCACATCAACTTCCAAATGAAGTGAGCTCCCTATCTCTGCAACCTTTTGTAGATGTGTGCTCGTGTTATCAGCGCACCTCAACAGCTCTGAGTCTGCAACATGATACAGCATACAGTGTGCCAGACTCCCTCACGGCAGCCGCAGCATTACATACTGATCATATCGGGAGAGAGAGGGGGAGAGAGGGGGAGAGAGAGAGGTGTGGGAGCTGTGGCGGGTTGCGTCAGCACGCGTGCTATCAATCACAGGCATTCCTACACTCTCGAGCAGCTGGTCCATTCAGAGGTCACGTATAACATAATGGATTCTCTCTGACACACTCTGTCGCTTTTCCCTCGATTTTCAGCCCGATGAGAAAAGCCCCTAAATGAGTAATGCATCTTACAGTGACACATCAGTTTTTTTCACATGGATGTGATGCTGCCTTTTGATTATTTGAAGTGCCTCTCTTAATTGGAAATACTAATCTAATCATATTTTCTGATGCCCAGGAATTTGGGAGGTTGAATATGGGTTTTATTTAGAGACGGACACATCGTCTTTGTTCTGACATATTCACATAAAAACTCAACTTTCCATGCATTAACTTTACTAACATTAAGATGAGATAATACAGAAAAAAGCAGTTTTTTCAAGCAGTTTTGGGCTATTTTGCTTCCATAACATTATATATTATGACTTCTTTCAGATTTATGGAGAGAAAACACTCAGTATAGGTGTTTTTTTTTTTTTTTTACTGCACTTTGACTTTTTGCATCTGTAGATTTCTCCTAAATTCACCAAACCTAGCATGAGACAATGTCTCATTTTCCATGTTAACATACCATTATTAGTTATCAACTGCAGTTGGTGTCTCATGGTGATATCTGGTAGTTAATTTCTTGACCCTGTTCACCTGGAGTGTCTTACAAATGTATGGAATTTTACAATACAAATCTTTACCAGTCATTTTCTCAAAATTAGTTTTTTTTTTATTTATTTCTGATCCAGAAATCTTCAGTTACAACATACACCGAGCCACCCAGTGTTGATCCTATCTGTATTCTGACTGTTTCTACAGAGGGTGTTGTTCATGTTTCATTCATAGCTGGATTTATAGAACATCTTTTTTTAATGGCTGTTGACAGTATTCTTTTATTTATAGAGTGATAAAAAGAGAGATCCAAACTCCCTCCATAAAACCTTTGACTCTAATATAAGTCAACAAAATGAAACAGGAATTTTAAGTCTTACTTTTTTTTCCCAATGTTTGTTCTGGAGATGTACGCATATAAGCTCATATTGAATAATATACTGCCTCATTTGCATATTAAGACATTAAAAATTACTTGTGATACAAAAAATAATAATTAAACTATGAAAGTTTAAAGTGATATATTAGTTGAAATGCTGCCCCTCTTCAACTATAGTGTTTCCCCTTAATGGTGTTTTACTCTGACTTATGAAACTAATGAGAATAAATAAAGGACACTGTAAAACTGTTGTCAAATGTAACACGCACACTAAAACACTGAGCAGAAGCTCCGAGTGGAGGCGGCTCAGAGAGCTCTGTCAGCTCCCTCAGGGCTCACCTCTCTACGTCCTCCCTGCTCTTCAAGTAGCTTATGCACGGAAATTTAGATAGAAAACAAATGCTTTCAAACGTTCCCAGCAAAGTTCATGACTGGAAGTTTATAAGCTTATGTGAGACGGTTATGGGTGAGGAACTTATAGGGAAATGCGGTAGATCACAAGGGATGCTACAACTCCGTCTGTGACCCAGCAGTGAACCCTTCTGATCCTCGGCTCTGCTGCGGAGTGGCAGAGCAGCCGCTTTAAAGTTTGAATAATTATTACATAACAGGAAGTGAACTGACCAGCTTGACCTGTCAAATTAAACTGATATTTCAACAGTGTTTAGATAAGTCTACTCAGTATTAAATAGAAGGATAATTTGTTATAATGGTAATGGTTTTTATCACCACAGAAAATTGTTTTTGCTCTTGCACATAATGACATAAAATGGTATATAGGCTACTCTACTTAAATGTCTGTATATGTAAGACACATGAGTCCTATGTGATAAAATGACACAGAAGCAACAGAACGATCCCAGCGAATCTTGAGCTGTCACATGTTTCCTGCACTATTTTAAGTACACAGAGCGAGCTGCATTTTGTTAGGGACACATTGTTGGTTGCTAGAGAGCCGCCTGATATCTCTAGTGGCCAAGCAAAGGACAAGTTTATCAACTCGTTGTGACCCTGACATTTAACATTTTAATGAAAGCATTTACAATAACTTTTCATTTCAAATGTTCCCATAATGTAGTTTCAGAAAAACTATGCATTGACGTGCAAGTGGTATTTTATTATTGCAGCTGCTTGAGGTGAGCTAATTTTGACTATTTCATAAAGGGCTGCAGCTTTTTTCTTTTATTTAGGATTATTTTTCTCATTTTCACAATTAGAGAACAGGTCTAATTGTATTTACTGTTGGGTAATTTCAGCTATAATAGTGCATCATTTAGCTTCATTTACCATATGTTTTGTATGTCAAACCGTAAATTGCAGTTTAATTAGAAATTACATGAATTTAAACATGGAATGAACATAAAACAGGTATAGAATACTCTAATGTCAAATGTGATGGAGTCTAAAACACATTTCATAATAACAGTTTAAAAAAAATGAAATATAACATAAAAAAAAATAGACTGCATTCGATTAAAAACAAAACCCAATGAAAACTAATGAAACTAATAAAAAATAAATGGTAAAACTATTTAAATCGTTAGTGGTGGAGATTTTCCATTTTTAAAGAAGAAAACTCATTAAATATATATATCACCTCGAGTGCATGTAGGAGGTAAATAAACACAACAGAAGCTACTTTTACTGACAGACAAAACCGAAGTGAGTAGAATAATAATGTAGAATTGGAAATACATTGAAGGTGAAGTACCTCCTGTTTGTGTAGTAAATGCACGTTGTTACAGTCCAACAAGGGCCCTTGTCGATTGTTCTGCTCTGAGAATAATATAAAACATATATTTACAGAAGAGGAGAGATCACAGGCAGAGAGACAGGTCAACAGATGGATTTTGTGGTTGAATCTGCGTCACAGTATCTTTTTCATTTATTTGGATACAGTTGGAAAAAATGAACGAAGCACCACAGACCCAAGAAAACCTCAAAATGTCCGCCAGGGCTCTCTCCGGCTTGATCTGTATCAATTTGGACAGGCAGTGCACACTCTTTTCTCTGTCAACATTATCCTGCCACCAAATCCCATATCCATCTGTGAACGGATAGCATGTGTGTTACAGGGAAATTTATGGAAATCAAAAAGGTGATGATGAAAGAAGCTGAAATCTCATTTGTCTTAATATGGGATGTCACATGCAGAAGGTTCCTATGGCTGCTGGTGAAAGATCGTCCGCTGGGGGATCAACAGCTGACTGAAGAGTGAAGTGGTCGGCAGCCATGCTTAACTGTTCTCCCCTCTCGGCTGTTTTTAGCAAACATCCTCCTGATGACTACGGCCTCTGTCTCCCAATATAAGAGCTGCACATCTTCAGACGTGTGTGCGCTTGTTCACACACAGCCGTACCCCCCCTACCCCCACATTACAGACCTCATCCACTTAAGCACATTTCTGATTCAAGGCACTGTACAAGCTTTTTGCACTCTGCACACACACACACACGCCCCAGATGTAAGTGAAACATTTACAGATCACATGCAAACACACGCAAACATGAACACATATACACACAGGAGCATAGTTACATCCACACACACACACACACATCACATGCGGCAGACACACACCACAGAGACTTCCAGTCCCCTCCCCCCAACTGAATAGTCTGTTCTGACAATCCACAGGACAGCCGGAGCATTGACGTCAGAGGCAGGCCCATGAAAATACAGGGTCCCTGGGGGGCTGAGGGAGTTATGCACATCTTCACAGCTTGGCTCGCAACTAGTTCAACAACCAATGAGCATATTACTGCCTCTGTGTACTCTTATTTGTCGGAAAATGCAATATAAAAAAAAAAGGAAAGGAGTTCCACATTTACACAAAGCCTGGCATGCACAAATTTGCATGCGACTGCAATGCGGATCGTCTGAAACGTGACGTCAATGGACGTCATTGCACTGTGATCCATTAGGACAAATGTGAGATAGGTGCATAATTTAGGTTAATGGAAACACAAATCACAGCACATCATCGCCTTCCCTCTGTCGTCTTAATAATTGCCATTTTGAATAACTGCTGTCAGATTGTAGTATATATTAGACCGACCCAGAGGAAAGGTTTGTTGCTCGCTCAGACGTCCTCACAGTCCCAGGAGAGAAGATGACATCTTTGTTTACCGCTCAATGTTCTGAACCTCTTTCTGTTTTTTTCTTCTTCTTCTAAGACATCATTAGGACATCAGAGCCATTAATCTCATTGTTCTCTCGTTCTCCTCCTCTCACCTTTACTGAAACCGTCCATGGCACATTATGTAACAGATCATGTTTGTTTGTTTGTAACCACATACAGTACAGTGCGCTGCTGTGGTCGTATATAAAAAGAAATAATTCGACAGAAATGAAGAAAAAAGCTTGTGTTGAATCTGATCTTGGTCTGTGTGGGTAGAAAGCCCTATGACAATATGTTAGTGTTACAGTAAAGGATCACTAAAGGTTCTCAAGGGAATATTTTTCTCTTGAAAATTCCTGAAGGGAATGTTCTCATAGGACCTTCAGAGGCTCATATGAGAACGTTTTCTCCTCATCCCAAAAGTCCTCCTCGCAATGTCATGTTACTATAAAAGAACATTCTTCTGAAGGCACATAGGTTAACGTATGAAAACTAAGATTGGCAACACTTTCAATGATGCTCATAACTGTAATGCATTATAAGAATACTTATAAGCCGGGGGAACCGCCATGGAACCAGGTTAAAGACATATGAGTCCTTTAAATAGTGCCCCAGGGATCTGGTCTTGGTCCTATATAGCTGTAAACTGATATCCAAGAGTTTTAACATTCGTGTTGCTTTTGACTGTAACACGGAGAGAAGAAAGTGAATAGAGGTAGAATAGTCTCTGTCACAGTCTCTTGGGTGAAAGTTATATATTCGTTTTACTCATCTATCCATCCCAACATCCTCTTTGCACTCCATTACATGGACGTTTTGTATGGTAAGTCTTGATTAATAATGCCTTTTGTCATATGTCAAAAACAAATGTAATGCCAGAGAAAATGTTTCCCTCGAAAAGTCATTGACAATGCACTTTTGTTGTATGGGAACTGGTTTTGTTGTCTTACTTTAAATAGTTTGGCATTGCAATGGTTCCAACATGTTTAAAACAGTGACTTGTAGGGTTGGGACAATAAGCTTAGCTACGTTTTTTTCTGGACATGGATATGACGTACGATAACCGATTCCGGGAAGAAAAATCGATTTTTTCCCCAGCCGTACTGACTTGTTACATCATATGAACTGTGTAGCAGAAGTTTTTGTAAGAAATCCTACGAACGCACTCTTGAGAATAAGTTATCAGTGTAAAGTTTTCCCCATGAGGACCATGAGTCCATCTGGGCTTGACACTGAAACATCGTCTCTGTGGGTTCGTTCAGTGTGTGGCCATCACAGCTGCCACATGCACTGATCTTGGAGGATTTCCTTCTACATAGCGACAGGAGAATAAGAGTCCAGGGCAATGGAACCATTAAAGACAGGATGATTTTTTGTCAGCAGTGTCACATCAGTGGAAGCACTGTGTGGATTACACAGCAGGGATTACTTCTTGTGTCCCTAAGGGCCCAAGGGCAAGTGTCCATGAATAAAACGGGGCTTTTCAGCTGCCTGCATCTCCCTCCAGAAGAGGCGCAGCACTGGCTTGTCAACAGGAAACGGGCTGGTCTGGTGAAGGTTGCCTTTTATGGACTCACTGACAGTAACAGCGTGTTCAGGGAACCTGAGGAGGATGATGGGCCTAACTTTCACTTGGAGTGGAGCTTATTAAATGACTGATCAGTGCTTTTCTTTCCAGTATGGTGTGTTATGAGAGATGGGATTCTGCTGTCTGCTTCCTCTGCAGTCATCTTAGACACATGACAACCACGCTCCGCTTTGGAGATTTCTCAGCAGCAGGCAAAGGAAACAGGCTTCTAAACTTCCAGCATCTCCAGAATGGCAGCCCTCTTGCTTAGAGCTGTGTTGCCCTGCAGCACAGCTTATAGTGTGGCTGTCAGAGTCCCCATAATGACAGATCTGGATACCCGTCTCTACATCTATCTGCCCAGAGTTTAAGGACAAGGAATGATGAAACTGCACGAGCATTCACTGGGCAGCATGCAGACTAATTGGACAGACTAACTGGATAATGTGGCCCAATTGGGTGCAGACCATATACAGTAAATGCCAAAGTGTAATTCAGGCTAGACATTTCATTAGTTGTCCTTCCAGCGACAGTTTGTTAAACTGATCTTTCTGAAAGGCTACACTGTAACGCAACATGGAGGTATTCAAATAGTTTGTTGTCTGAACTAAAAGGATCCTTTTTTACAGCTGCTGATAGTAGCAATCTGGTGGGTAATGCCTGTTAGGTAGTGTCTAACAATTATTTGGTCAATTCATAGTCTCCAGACTCCAGACTCAAGAAACCAACTATCGTCCCAGTCGGTTAAGCCCACACAAAAAGCAGCAGCAGCAATACTTCACTTGAAAAACTACTGTGTGCCCACATGTAACTTAAAGGTGCCGTGTGTGATTTGGAATCGTAAATACTGATGCTGTGCGTGGGTATTTGATGAACTGGGAACTAGACTCAACTATCAACATCCATTCTACTGATAAAGACAATATACTTGAGGAGCTATTTTTTTTTTCTAAACCAAAAACAATTCTTGTTAAATTAATCTAGGAAACTGTATGTTGAGCCAGTCAGTTTCTCATGTTTATTGCTCAATTGGACTTTTTCCCAAATTGCAGCAGTTCACTTGGAGAGTAAATTGTTAATATAACCAAAATAATTGATGGCCAGCGCTACCAAAAAGAAAAAAGAAAGACCAAAAAATGAAGTGAAATGTGATGAACCAGTTTTCCTTCAGCTATTCCAGTGGAGCTTCTTGTGGTGAAAAGAAGCTGCTCCATGTGAACTGTTGGAGGCACATGGCTGTCTACACCCTCACAAGACCAACAGTGGGACTTTACACGAACAAGGACTGCAGGGCAAAGAAAGTTGCCTTTCCACATTGGGGGAACGGCAAAAAAAACTGGAAAGCTAATAGTGAAGAAATGGCATTGTGGGAAACAAAAGAGGTTACAGTTCTAAAGTTCTCCAATGTAAGAGACTGATCAATGCCTCCACCAGGGAGGTCCGTTTATCTGTCTGTCAGCACAATAATTATTTTTTACTTTCATTAACATGAAGTTTGAGCATTGTGCTGCTTCATGTGGTGTTGCAAGAACTGGAAACATGAGTTTGGCCATATTTCATGGCTTGATGCTCTTTGTAGTCACACAAATACAGTAAATAGCTAATTTGTGTTTTAGAAGAAAAATGGTTAGAACCAGCAATCTTGCTGTGTAAGGTTAGAAAAATGGGAAATAAGTATGAGTAAGTATGAAATTATACATTTTACTAATTTAATCTAATACGTGTTGTACTGTGGAGCTGCAGAATGAAACCTGATAAAAATCACTGTTTCATTTTCATGCAAGTTTTATTCCTGTTTGAATTATCCTTGCAGGGAACGTCTCCAGTCAGTTATCTACGTCTAGGTCAAAGGTCAGGGTAAACTGAAGCCCCCTGGAAGGTGAGGGGTGTTCGAGTGCATCACTGCAGCCTGAAGAAGGAGAAGAAGAAAAATAAGCATCCAAACATCGGCAGCGTCGGTTTGTATGGCAGCAGTCGGAGCAGCAGAGCTTACTCTGACTGCAAAGTGAAGCGTTTGTAAAGTCAGAGCGCTACCAGAATTCCTCCGTCTAAGAGTCAGACACACTGTTAGCAGACAATGTGGACAACTGTGATATAACTGTGGCTAAATGGTATCATGCTTAATGGCTTGTACAGTATACAAATACAGTTCTTTAAAGCTCAACTCTCTATGACCTTTTCATTTTCTACGACTGATAAAACAAGTAAAACGTCATGTGCTTTTCAGTAACGCCTTTGAGACTGGATTATCTCCCTTTTAAAATTGATATTTCATCGTAATTCCAATATTTTGCTTATTCACAGCTTGTTAACAAAACTACTCTGCAGCCGGTGGAGAAAATGTAATGACATATTTCAGCAGTTTGAATGCAGCAGTTAAGTGAAACAATGGAAGCCGTCCTCTGCTCATGTGCCACATGCTGACAAATTTAATGTGACCGTATAACACCTCTAATGCTCTCAGTGGCTCGCCGTGATACAGACCTCGAACTGCACAATTAAATTCAAAAGGAAAGAGGATTAACGTGGGTAATATGGCGAGAAATAAATGAAAAGAAATGTTGATAAGGCTTCTATCATCAATGCACGAGAGAGAGAGAACAGAGAAAGCACGTCCAGAGAGCACACAACGGACAGGTGGTGCAGATATGTGATGTGGAGCTGTCTGTGTGGAGCGCTGCAGTGGAGGGAGCTGCAGAAAGCACATGAATCAAAAAAAAAAAGGAAAAAAAAAAAACATTTAAATGGGTGAAAAAAAACGTGATGAAAGAAGTGTGCGGGGGGAGGGAGGGGGTTGGTGCGTGTATTTGCGTCAGAGCTGGAGCCAATGAAGTCAGAGATGGGGCAGGCTCGAGCAGGAGATGCTGTTACTGCCACTCACAGCACCCGCCTGGGCCTCATGTCCTCTACGTCACAGAGCTGGCACAAATTATGCCTGCCTGAACATTTGTCACACACACACACACACATGCACACACGGTTACATGTAATTTATGTGCATTAAACACGTATACAGCACCATTCAATTACATTTAAATTAGTGCGCCAGCAGACGTGTATTTCCACTGGAAAAAAAATACCGTGCTGAAAGTGGAGGAAGCTTTTAACATTTTTTGACAGAGCAACAGTTATGCATACATTTGTCTTTGCACCTTATATAACATAAAGCTGTTCACCATCAAGCTAATGTTTATGTATTTAAGTAAATGCAGCCTATAGCCGGGTAGCTGATGCAACTGCCAGTATGTTCAAGGGAACCAAATGGCTTTCCTGCATCAGTAAGGATGCACTGCTAATAAAGCAAGAATTATATTATAGATTCTATTTATGCTTTATTATAATATAGCATTAAATAGAAATTATGGAGACTGGCTCTGAGGTGTTAAAACATTACATGTTTATTTATTTATCTTTATTTTTTGTTAATAAAATCCTAAAAATAAAATAAAAAAATAAAATAAGTGGTGGGCAAATTCAGTAATAAATGACTTTGTTTTTTTCACCCTTGCTACACACACAGTCCAATATCTACACACACACCCACCCACACACTCACACACACACTTATAATGCTCTCACACATGCAAATCCTGGTTATGTAGATTAGCGGGCAGTGTTTCCTGTTGGCAACACATCTGACCTAGATTATCACATTCGTAATTCTAGAGGATGACTGTGATGATGAGCATGTGGTCAGAGGTCTGCGGAGGGGAAGTAAAAAAAAAAAACAAAAGCAAAAAAAACAAAACAAACACTGCTCAATCGCTTTGCTGACGTCACTCAACCGTGTGAAACGCTTCACTGTGCAATCTTGTAAAACTGCATGCAAAACAGGAGGTCACATGTGTCTCCTCAGATGTGCACATGAGAGCGGGAGCGTGCGATCATGTGTTGAAAACACACACACACAGCTGCAATTATTGTCCTAAACTAAACTCAAACGAGAGTATAAAAACATTATTGTTTCAGCTTATGATGCTTTTTTTCATCAAGGGAAATTATGCTCTCCACCACAGGTCTGCTGATGATTTTTATCAACATGTGCGCTAAAAATGACTCTGAGTGAGTTTTTGTGAGCCTCTAACACAGTTAGAACAATGAGAGCAGCAGCTGCAGCTCTGCGGGCAGGAGTCACATCCTATAGGTGGTGACGCAAGCAGGAGACATGAGCCATGACCTCATCAGCTCAGAGTGAAACACTGACGGCACCAGTCTACAATATTTAGGGAGGAAATATTTTTCTTACACTTTTCACTACATTTACTTGACAGCTTTAGTTACTTTGCAGATTAAAATTCCTACTACAAAATATAATAGATTAATTATAATTTTATATTGGCATATTAAACCCCAGCAGTATCTAATGTTAAAATACAACCTTTGCCAGCTGCAACCTGAGTGATACTTATATATAATTAATGAATTACTGCAACAATTAGTTGATCAGCAGAAGAATAATCACCAACCATTTAAATAAACAATAAATCTGTAAACTAATTCTGCAAACAAAATGCTGTTTTCAGCCTCTTGAATGTGGAGATTTCCAACTTTTTCTTACTGTTTTATCATCTTAAACTGAATTTCCTCTGGTTTTGGACTGAGACATCACCTTTGATTTTAAGAAACTGACATTTTGAATTATTCTGCTAAGGAAATAATCATCAGATTAATCAGCCCCCAATTTATTTTTCTTCCAGAAACGAGCCACTCTACATGGACACTTTACTTGTGTTAAATAAGTATATTTTGATGCTAATACTTACAGGACTTTCACTTGTAACAATATACTTTTAAAGAAAAAGAATACTTCTTCCTGCGCTACATGAAACCATCACTCTGACCTCATACACACACACATACACACATACACACACACATAGACACACAGACACAATGATGAGTCCCTCCTGTCCTGACAAAAGGTCTCGGATCTCGTAGCTGAGACTCTAACTACGTCCTGGTCGGACGTCAGCCTTTAAACCACCAAACACGCGTCGGCTCATTACTTACAGCTGAGTGATGTCACACAGCCGGTCAGTGTGTATTTCTAGTGACGCTGTACGGTGTGTATACACTGCGGTGCTGACTGTTTGACTCTGCCCCTTGTGCAAGCATTACACGTGGACACACCAGGAGGAAATTATCTTTAACACAACAACACAGCTAACAACATTTACATTATTTTTCAATAATGCCGGTTCTATGTGTACGTACTCTGTTATGATTTGACCTGCCTGATGGGAAAAATATGCCTGAAATATCATTTCAATAATAGGAGTAAATCTGGTTGAGAGTGGTGCAGAGTAGAATTAAAATAATTTAACTGCATTGTAAAAAAACAACAACAAAAAAAACGAAACTATGTTTCTCACGTAAAAGTGACAAATAAAAATGTTTAAACTGTCTTTTGCTTTTGTTCAGTTCCATGTTGAGAGAAGCTACATGGGGGAAAAAACTGAGACTGGAGCAAGAATAAAACAGAGTCAATGAAATGCAGCTGACTTTATCGTTAATTCATATGAGTAGATATAAATCAATGTTGTCCCTCAGAAAAGAAGCGCTTTAAAAGAGACAAAGAAAGAAAGAGAGAGAGAGACGGAGCTCCATATAGAGCTAAGTGGATTTGGGGAGTGGCTGGGGGACGAGCGGGAGCTGGCTGCCTGCAGCTCTCATCAGAAGCCAAACAAAGTCAGTATGAATCATAGGTGAGAAATATGGGTGCTGACGTACAGGGCTGTCAATCTCTCTGCACGGCAGACATCAGAACAGGCCAAGACGGCCGAGCAGCCAGACGTCAGGT
>CAFUXE010000706.1:1290573-1309474 GCA_903364295.1 Serranus cabrilla
GATTCGTTGTTTTTTCTAATCACATTGTTTTATCTAATCACATTGTTTTATCCAAACTGAAAAAAGAGAAGAACGAACCTTGTGCAGCTTTGCAGTCAAATTGAAACTGTAAAAATAAAATGCAGTGTGAAGTAAACACTGATTTCACTGAAGCAAAGCTGGAATCATAATTTTTTTGCTTTTCAGTTTACAAAAAACGGTGATATTAAAACCTCTTTTGACAATTGAAGGATCATATTAATCTGTAATTGTATGGAACTTTTCAGAAGTTATTACCGAGTATGGAAATAATAATAATTATTAAATAGGATAAAAGCCCAGAGTTACTGGTAGACTGCTCCATGGTGGATTTCTCTTACACCGCTCCCTGCATCTTATCTTTATACTTTAGCCCCCCCTAGTGTCAGTCTGTCTGTGTGAGGACACCGATGGAGACACTCAATAACTACTGTCAAACTTCAGAGAGGGCAAAGGTCAACATTTGTTATGAATGTCAGAATGTAAAAAATATGGTGGAATTAAGGATGTTTGAGTCTATCATTGTGCAAATCTTTGTTTGCACTATTGACCTGCAATACATGTGACGACCACTAAGTGGTGTTCTTGTCCCAAAAGAGTCCGCAGCGCTCGCAGGCTGGAGTTGTCTCCAGAGAAGAACATGGATGAGAATATTCATGAGGGCGTGTGAGTGTTTGAATGTGTGTGAGTGCTTTGTGACGTCATGAGAGTGGCCAACAGGCCCGCTGCCCCTCTACAGTCTGTCAGCATCAAGCCAAGCTAAAGACACACACATGGTGCACTGCTGGAACTCCACGTCTGTGAAAGACGTGACGCTGCTCCTCAGTTGAATCTGTGAGGACAAGCCAGTCCACAAGACCTGGAACTATTGTCTCAACAGTGTGAAGTCAAATGAAAGAGAAAATCAAACTGCTCTTGACCGTGCTGAGCTTCTGTCTGATTGGAACAAGGCCTTTTTGTTTTGTGAGTGTGATCTTAGTGTGCTGGGAGCACCATCACTGTTACAGTGGAGAAGAGAAATGGAAACTATTTGCTCTAATGGGTCTGATGCAGGAAGACAAAGATGACACAGTCCAAGTATTCACCTGTGACCGATTATATAAACATTTTTATGGCTATTCTTGAACTGCTTCATAGACTATTTATTTGTTTTGCTCAAACTTGTATAAAACCAGCAAGTGATCTTCACCCTGGGCTTTTCCAAGCAACCAAGAACCACGGAGGCCTGCAGAGAGGTCTCAAGAGGGGATCTTCTCACAGTAGAGAGCAAACAAAATGATGTATTTTTGTAGGCCAACCTGGAAGGAGCATCGCTATGGGGTGACTGAGAATTTGCCAATGGGATTTTGCATTTAATTTTAGTTTTTTAAAATATGTTTCAGATATCTTAAAACCAGTTGTCATTCAAACGACCTGCCGGTGGATATGTATTACTGCAATCTAATCAAAGGCTGACTTAAAAAAAACAACAGTACCTGATGAGATACTGATTAGCAAAATAAAAAAAATTATTTAAATCTAGAAAAATCCAAATTGAACTATACTTTTAACAGTCAGTCTCCAGTTTATAAGTGTGCATGGAAGCATAGCGTCCAGTCCATATTCTTTATATTTTCTTTAATACTTAAATGCTTTTTTAGACATTAAGGTTCATGCCGAGCTTTGCTTTATGGATGGTCTGTTTACTTTCTTCATTTTCATGGTTTTGGTTTGTGTCGACTGTTTAATATCATTAGAGGGCGACGGTGAGGGCCACTGATCCTTTGGTGGCATGCAGAGAGGGAGAAGTAGTGTGGCTCTTATTAGTATCACCTGAGCAGGTGAGGTTTTTCCTTTGTCCTTCTCAGTGAAGGAGACAAGCACGAGAGAGGCACAGTCAATGCTTGGGTGACTACAGAAACACCACTGGTATGTATTTTTGATTAATTTGGTTAATGATGTAATATTCCTCTAGAGATTTATTCATTTCTTACTGCAGGTAATTTTTGTTAAACTTTGTGAGGTATAAATGTATCCATAAGGTAGTTTGAGTTGTGGCTTAAGTTGGAAAACTGCATGAGGGGAATTGTTTGTCTAAGTTACATTTAATGATACATTTAAAACTTCAGATTTCAGTTGAAAAGATTTTGTAAAATTAAGTTTGTTTGTTTGCAAAGATTTGATTATATTTAAAATGATTTGTAGGAATAATTTGTTGAAGATTTAAATTAGATTGTTTAAAATTGGATTAAAAGGAATTTCATAGATGTTAAAATGCATAAATTAAATTTAAGAAAATTCATAAACCTGTTAAGAGTGTACATAGTAATTTAAACATTGTTGTACATTAAATATATCTAAAAATAAGTTAAGTTGGCAGATTTGACATTTCAAGAAATTGCTAAAATTAATAGAAAGTGATCAAATCAGTTAGATCCAGTTGATCCAGTATGATCTGTCTTTAATCCGCAGAATTAATGTTGATTGCTTAGTTTGACTTTTGACTGGAGAGATTTAAGTTATTGACTGCATTGATTGATTGAATTCTAATCATGATGTTTCTCTTTTTTGTAAGGTTATCAACCTACACTGTTCTGTTCTATATTACTACTGTACCAATAACCATCCTGGTTCAATAACTGTTTGAGTTGTTCAGCGTCCTCTGATCCTCTATGCTGACTCGAGTTAGGGCAGGCATTGACAAGAAAGGCTCTTGACTCGACAGATTTCTCTCTGTAATGTAGAGGAGCTGGTCCTGTACACAGCTGAAGGCCTGACCAGCTGTGATGGTGGGCGGGGGGCTGCAGGGGGCTGCAGGGGGGCACCCAGGAGTGGCCTCGTAATCGACAGGTCCAGGCTGCTCACCGAGAGGCGAGACAAAAAACGCTTTGTGGTCCTGATATGAATCTCAATTACCCTGTTTCTACACCTCTCCTGCAGGCCTCACCGAGGATATCTGAGCGAACAAAGACGATCTCCATGAGAAAATACGAGCTGGAGCCCTCAGAGGCGACAGTGAATGGAGCAGCGACACTAGCACCACTGTGACTGGTGCTAGTTTTCAGATTCTGTTCATGATGCATTGATATGTAATGGCTTTTTTGTATTGTTGTAACAGCAGACAATTAAATGTATTACAACACAGTTCAAGTATCATGTTGGTGAATAGTTTCAGTATATTCCTTCATTAAATCCCTATGAAGGAATATGTGACAGTGTGCTGTACAGTGTGGTGCTGCCATCCTGCGTCAAAGCACGCAGCATCTTGAGTGGGAGGGGTTCAGTGGGTGTGTACCCCCTAAGTAGTCACAGATGCCAGGCACAGTCGGGGAAGGAAGCGCCCGGCTCTCCTTCCGTGTCAGCCAAGGGAAACTCTTATTTGGGCACAGTCCCAAAAAGATTCAGCGCCAAAGACGGTGATGCAAACGGGTCAAGTCTTCAGTGCAAACAAACAAATCTGCAGGGCTGATGTAGCTGTAATGTTTACCACAAACCCCGCTCTGCATCTATGAGTTTATATTGAGGTCTCAAATGGTAAATTCACTGAGGTTACTAAAAACTCTCCTCCATGCAGATGAATGTGTTTTTATCTGTCCAAGTTTTGCGATAAAGGTTTGTTTGATTTCTTCCTGCACACTATATGTGAATTTTTTCTTTGTTCTGCTCAAAGCGTTTAGAAAGGTGTTGCTGATTTCATTTCTAGAATACATTTTAAATGCTTTGACCACAATGAACTAAATCATTCACCAAAAGTAACTATCTGCATGCCTTGGTATTACTAGAGGGAGGATATTGTGATGTTGGTGGACTGTTCCTTTAAAAGCTGGGGTAGGCAGCTTATTGACATGTTTCATGCATGATTATGACTCTCTTTAAAACTTTGATGAGTCCATCCTCCTTTTTATGTGCAGGGAGCAGCTTTGCTTTGCATTGAAGGCATTTAAAGTCAATGCTGCAATATCAACTTTTTTCTGCAGGATTTTATTTTATTTTTCTTTAATTAAAAGCAGGCTTTCACCATCTAAAGGGATGTGCACATGCATCTGTATTTGTTAAATAGTCAACAGAAGTGTCCTCTCTCTGAAACAGGCTGTGATTTGCCAAAGTCTCCTTCAGGGGCTAGATTTTCTAAAGCCTGAAATCAGAGACAAGAGGAGGTGCAAGAGTGTGGTTTCCTCTCAGACCACTTGAATTACAATATGCTGAAGGGTTTATATGGAATGATTGCCCAATGACAACAACAAAAAAACTGCCCTGAGCCTTTAAGAGTTGATATTTTAGGATGTAATGTTCCACGATGCAAGATAAGATGACTGTGTATGACTGTAGTCTTTAAAAAAGCAAAACAGATACATCTACATGCTTAATTAGGGATAAGTATTTTTCCACATCCAAACATGACGAATGCAGTTTAAACTAGAATAATGTGATGCAAAGGAAACACATCTAGTCCTCATGCAAACCGTTTCCATTGCTACGGCACTATTTATACAAGCAGGCACGACTCTCTGCTTGAAGGTGATGCTGTTCTTGGCCGTGAACTTACAACTCATGTCATGTGTTTGCCAGCACAATAGCAGCCACGCTGCTGATCGAGGTATTTCAAAAGCTAACCCTTGAAAAAGAGAAATGCTTGAATTTCAGACGTAAAGATGAGCTGAACCAGTGTTTTCAATCACGCAGCTGACAGATAACACTTTGTGGAAGTAAAGTAGGACTGAATTTTGTTCGTACTGGCTTTGTTTACGATCTAATCGACATGAACAACAGTTTGCCTGCATTTATATTTTCTCTCTGTGATCATCCTCATTACTGGATGAAGTCTTCCACCTCTGGATGTTGTATCTTCTCAGTGCCTGGTCCAGTGGGGTGGCATGTGCCTCCTTGGGTGCACCCCGTACGAGAGCTAGCAGCTGATAGTGAGTTAGGGTGCTGGTGCTACGGAGGGATGACTGACCAGGCCCAATGCCTCTGAACTAGAGCCTTTGTATGATGTGACTTTTAACATTTCTTGTTGGAAAGTCAGTCAAACGACCACAGAGATACAAAGAGTCGCTTTCAGTCGGGCTGTCTTGCTCTTATGTGGGAGGAGAGGGGGTCTGTTACATGTCTATGTCCATTGTCTCCTAATCCGTCCAAGTCTTCACAGTAGGTTACAAGTAGCGGCTATTTATTGATATTAGAATATTTAAAATGTGTTTATTGGGCATTTATTTATTTCACAAAATAAACAATGTGAGAATTAATAATTTAGAGTTTATTACTGTCAATTATGGCTATGTTTATGTACAGAAAAGCGGTTCTTTTAATTTGTTGAATTTCCCAGTGGAAATGGCCATGACGTGGATGTTCTGTGCTGCTAGTTTGCTATTTGTACCCACAGTAGGGCAACATGGCCAGAATATTCTATCCAAATATAGGTAATCTAACATCTGAATACATGTTTCTTGTTAATTCAATGAATAGATATTCTATATGAAATAACAACATGGTAAAGCCTGTATTTGTATACTAGATGTTACATGTTGTTGTTGCTTCCATGTGGAGGATCAGATCATAAAGTGCATCCAAGCAACATCAGGATAGAAACATTATACAATATACATAAGGGATATATATTTGATATAATTATTTTCATATATCAGCCCTAATCCAATGCATTTAGCGACAGCTCACTTTAATTTTCCCTGAGTATAAAAAGGGCCCATTAGCATGCCTGGGTGCACACCATGGACCACGATTGCAGCTCCAGCTGTGATTATTCCTCTGAACTCACAGAATAATGGTCAATAAATGAACCCCATCTTGCACTGGAAACACTTATTTAGTTGGACCACTATTATACTTTATGTGCATAACCCAGTTTTCTGAATGACTGGCCCTTCTTTGCCAGAGTGATGACAGCCATACTACTAACTCTGATGGCACACGTCCTATATTTCCCTGTGCAGCTGAAAATAAAACTCTCTTCTGCAGCCAAACCTGATGTCACACAACTGTGACTCCACTGAGAACAGATGAGAGATTATAAAAGGTAATCTGCTGCAACACACAAGATTGTTTTCTAGGGATGAAAATACTTATTCTAGTGGAGAGATGATTGCATGGAAACATGGTCACTGTTCAGGTTTAATACTGTCTGGATTCAGTGAGTTAATAGAGCAGCTGTAGTGTCTGTGCATCCCTGCACTAAACATGTGTTTGCTTTATAGAAAAGCTCTGTAGAAATCCATTAAACAGAAGATATCACATGCCAGCACTCTGGCTCAACTTTCACACTGTCATTTCGGACGGTGACTCCTACCTTGGTCGCTGGATCCAGCACGTGGAGATTCCTCAAAGCCTTGGTCGTCAGGACTTTTACGTTTCTTCGACATTTGCTGCTTCCTGTTCGAGTGATGGATCTATCCACCGCTGAATCGATATCTGCTGATAACGTGAGACACCTTCACCCGGCGGGATATACAACACATACAACAGTCTGTGGGAGGCGAGAAGAGAAATGCGTATAAATCTCAGTCCCATTCATTCAGATCCCCTCTCTATTATGTCCTCTTTGCTGCGTGCTGTGTGCGCAAAGTTACCATGTGGTGGCCAGCCGAGCACCTGGAGACGCAGCGAGGCATGGAGCCGGTCAGCTCCGGGTTCCCCGCACGTAATCTCGAGCAAGATGTGTCTCCGTGGACAGTCTGGAGCTTATTTCTCCTGACAAATGAGAAATATTTGCAGATGAAGTGATTTGTAGATCACGTGCGTGGCGGATTATGCTCAGATGGAAGTTACGCACTGGAGACAACTTGTTGATCCGCGTCTTAAAGTGGTGGTTTTCGTCACTGTGGAAGTTGCCTTTCTTTTTTTGTATGAATATCAATTTAAATCTTTGTATGAGGTATTGTGCTTGAATGGTGCTCAGCGACGTCAGACTGCAAGTCTAATCAGGCGTGGATGACGCACAGCCGACACAACGGGAACTCTTGGGTATCTTGAAGAGTATAGGCCAATGTAAACGGAGATTATCTGGACGTGGTGTGCCCGCCAAAGCGCGTGTCTCTCTTTGGCAACATTGGAGCTGCGCACTAAGTTGCGGGTAGAAAATGCTCTCCTGCAACATCTGTGAAGGAGGAGAGGATTCCTCTTGGAGACACTTTACAGAAGAAGGGGAGCGCGCGGCACGATACCTTCTCTTTTACAACACCATCAGTCCAGCGACGAGCAGAAAACACTCCATTTGTCTGTGACGCCTCTTGCGCAAAACCTCCTAATCCATGTGCCAGGGTGACATTAATCGAACAAACACGCATTGTGTTATGATCGCCAGGTTTTGCTTTCACATCAGTGTGCGGGAGCCACAGAGCAACTTGAGAATAAGCTGTGAATAAACGCAGCAGCAGCAGCAGAGTGTTGCGCGTACTCTAGAGGAGGCAGTGACGCCACCGGTCTGGCTTTTACAAATTGCTGCTTGATGGTAGTTTTCCCCTCCGGTCGGCTCAGCTCTGAATGCCAGAGAATAAAAAAGCCAGGCTCTTCTTTCACTAACGCAACAAAGGACTGTGCGTGCATTCAACAGAAATCCACTTGGATACACTTCTCAGATTATCACTGACTTCTACTTTCACACATTCAGTTTCCTTTCAGGAGAGTCACAGATGGGTGCCTGACACCAGTTGAACAACAGCCACCTCCTCCTCCTCCACCTCCTCCTCTTCCTCTCTTCATTCTCTCATATGCTGATTTATTTATGAACACTCCCGGGTCAGGGGATCATATTCCATTTACTACATCTGGTTTGGATTTCCAGTGCAGCACCTATACTGTTTCTCCAAAATGTGTCACTTGGATGTCAGGGCAAATAGTTTGTGAAATTTAAAAAAGCTTTGTGCGTCTATATGCGCACATCCGCGGCGGTTTTCTCTTGCACAGAGCCACAGTTGCATTCATGCCAATGACGCTGGTATTTCGTGGTATTTTCTGAAAGCAAACACGCCTCTCTCTCTCTCCCTCTCTCTCCTTCTCTCTCTCCGGCTCTCCCCCCTCCCATCCCTCATTCACTGCAGCTACTGACGTCAAGACATGCTTGCGTCAATGCTCCCTGCTTTGACAGAGAGCTTTTTTTTCATTGGGATCATAATGGGATTATTAGGCTTAGAGAAATACCCTGCCTTCATGGCTTTTCAGATATTTTTTTTGATAGATGTCCCATTATCTTTTCTTGCTTTAAACATTATTTCTTATAATAAGAAAAGGACATAAAATTGGCTCTTACAGCAAATCACAAGGACTGTATATCAGTCCACAACATGATGATGATGCCCTTTTCTTCAATTATTCTATTACATTTACAACAGTTACAACAGCGTAGAACAGCAATTGACATGAAACTTTAAAGAACCTAAATCTATATTTATAAAACACCCAAACATCTGCACAAATATTAAGAAAGTAGTCCCCCTTTTTCCAATATTATCTTGTTTGTCTTAATTTGCTTGATTTGTATCAATACTGAGTTTAGATATCTTTACTAGCCATTGGAAACAGGCAGTAATACAGTATACAGGCATGGAAACACATTAGCTGCTCAGACAGAGAGCGTTTCTTCCAGTGGGCTGACAGTGAGATGCTCACAGGCATCAGTGAAGAAGTCAGTTGTGTATTCGATTTAGCGGATTAGATGTCTGTTCCTTCCTGTCAGTCTGTGGTTGCTGCTCGTACAAGAGGGAGGATGTCATGATGTCCTTATACACTGACCTTGATCTTGTGGGCTGAATGGGCTCTTGTGCCTATTGACTCTGGCCTCACCATCGTGCCTTTCTTTACACTTTCTGTCACACTATTCAAATACCATCCACTGCACATATTAGAGTTTTCTCTTTAGGTAACTGTGAAAAGCTAAAAAGCTAAAAAACTAAAAAACACCTATATGCAGCTTAATTAAACGCAAATGCAAGCCAAAAGAATAAAAAAAAGATCAGACAAAAATGTCGTACTATTAAAATACAAAATTCTGGTGCACAAATGGAAGTGATTGGCATATACACTAGCAGATTTGTTTTAAAGGACAATGGTTGTTCTGTGCTTGGGACTTCAAACAGGACTTGATTGTTGCCATCAGCTCGAGGGCAACATTTCAAGCTAACATACATGTTATCTACAGGCAACACATGCCGAGTAAAACATCCAGAATGTCTGATAGAAACATAGACTAATTCAAAAGATGAAGCATGTGCGGACTGAAGATCTGTCTCTGTCCTCCGTCTCCCCTCCCTCACTATGTCCTACCTGTCCATTAGGCTGTTTAAATATTAATATGCAGCATGGTCTCCTAAAAATTACATTCCCATACAAGAAAACACAATTTTTTACATTTTGAGGAAATAGTATTATCTCCACTCGTGGAGGTTGGGTTGGATGGTCTATGGTTGACTCTAAATAGGTGCAAATGAAAAGCCAGGGTCCAGAGAAAACAAGGAAATGAAAGGAGCAGACAGACGATCAAATTTCATGCCAAAAATGTGTCAAGAAGCACTCGGTATGACATCTGAAGTAGGCTCAGTTTTAATGCTAGAGTATATATACGGGCATCATATGAAACTAGACAATCTAAGGCATCCATTGGTCCATTGGTGGCATGGTATCTGGTTGTGATGGGGTTAAATAATGCTGTATGTACAATGCTGAGTGCCTGTTTAAGTCTGTTAAACATGGTTATCTTTAGGTGTAGTCTATAGGTGTTTTAGCTTTGTGAGGGCCCATAAAAGAAGAGGTGGGGAGACTTTTAAGGTGAATCTTGTTGGTATTGGTAAGTGTTACAGTTGCAAATGAGATCGGTATCTAGTTGTCAGCAGTTTCACGAAATGTGCAGTCCAGCCTCACAGTAAAAGCCGTGGCAGATGGAATATGTTGTTGGTTACCAGTTGTTGATGTGAAAATATTCATGTGGTTCGAAAACCTTTAAATATGTGTCAAAGGTTTCAGTTCAATAAGGTAAAACATGAAGTACTCGCTGTAGTATGTCTCCAGGTGGTTTTCATGTTGTGCCAGTACTAACAAGACTTAATGCATTTTCTCACCTAATTAACAAAATGCATGTCTGGGCTCGATGGTGCTAAAAAGCTATGTGCGTACTTACAGGAGGATCAAACAGAGTTCAGTTTAATAAGTAGCACATGAAAACATTGTTAATCTTATTTAACACTGACCTAAGGCTTCAAGAGATAATCCAATGCCAATATTTTCCAAGTAGAGATTTAACACATTTTAGTACAATTATTTGAAATGTATTTGAGCACATGTTTCAAAGATGTCTGGAATTGATGGTTGAATTATAAAGATATAAAAACACTTTTAGTATTTTATATGACTTAAATAGCCATTAATAAGATTTGAACTTTGAAGAACTGTGGAGTGTTTAACACAGGAGATGATCATGTGTCAGCCGTGTCCTCTCGGAGCTGACGGCCTCCTGTCAGGGAGATGTGAAACAGAGTGAGAGGGCTGAAGCTGATCTCTGGGGTTTCTCAACCCGACATACAAACACTGTCTATACAGTCCCAGCAAGTCAAACCCCCTCCGTCTGATGCACGCAGGAGTAATTCCTCACCCATGTGTGAAAAATGCTTCTTCTCTTCTACTCTACTCGCAGACAGGGAGCAGAATTTCAGTTTTGAAGTATAGGAAAATTGTAATACCTTTTGTTGAAATGACAAATGAAGAATCCAATTGCCAATTTCAAGTGTGATGAAGGAAATATTCTGATCAGACAGGATGACAGCAGCGTGTTGTTTTTGGAATAACAAGTTGATTTAAAGTTGGATTGTTCTGATATTTGTTTCATCAGCTGCTAGAGAGAGAGAGTCACCAGTGCAGCTCATTGTATCACCAACAGCAACAGAGCAAACAAGCAGGCATAAGGAGGCAGGAATTGGTCACTATTACTGCAACAAAACAGGTGTGTTGGATTTAACACACAGTGATTTAAATAGAAATAATGAAAATCTTATCAAGAACCACAGATGAGATTGGAATCAGCCCTCTGGACAAATTGTATCTCCCCAAAACACAAAGAACACTCAGATAAAACACTCCTTTATGATGCTGAGCACTATAATATGTAGATTATGATATAAAAAAAACACTGGAGTATAGTCCAGAGCCAGATGCTGTATATCAGGATGAGTTAAATGGGCCAGAAACCTGGTTACGCCCCATTTATCATTGAATTAGATCATGTTCTGTGGCATCACTGTGGCACAGAACATGAAAAGGATACTGACCAAACTGACATAAACATGAAGAGCAGTGCAAAAAGGTACAGGAAGTAAAGCAAGTTCAAGTTTTTATTGTCATGTAGATGGGCTCAATATCTTAAGAGACCTGGACGCAATTTTTCTTAATAATATGGAAAGTAGTGTATTGTCTGCATAGCAGAATATTGACATTAGATCCCCTTTTCATTTCATTTTTAAAAAATCTGGAACATAATATGTTAAAAGGCATCGTTGCGGTACAAAAAGCATAATTTTTCTATTTACACTGTAAACCTCAATTACTTCCTCATTTACACTATAAACAATGTTTAACATGTTCAAACTGTACATTGTTTCTGGTCTGCTGCTGTCAATATCATGAAGTTATGCTTAATATAAGCAGGTTAAAATTGATTTTTTTGGTTCACTATGTTGAATAAAACATTTGCTGAATTTAAGGGAAAAATCTACCAAAAATAGAAGTAAAAACATATTTAATTAGATTCTTCCCTGAAGTCAGATCAATCATCCTGCAAACCTCATTTCATGTGCAGACGCTCCCATCAGAGGGACGGAGGCGTCACAGGGGTCCAGGCTGAGGGAAGTCGCCCGTGTGGAGAGGTGTCATACTGAACCGTGTCATGCACCTCTGAGGCTGTGCTGCTGTCATACATGGGAGAGCCAGAGGAGGGCACTGTGACTGAGTGAGACAGGCCGGGGTAGTGGCTGCCGGACCCTCGGAGGAACTGGGAGCTCAGGCTGTTGTTTATCCCTCCATTCTGGGACACGGGAGTCAGGGGCGAGTTACTCACAGACCACAGGCTGGTGTACTGACTGTAAGGAGGCATGGATAGAAAACGTTACAGCAGAAAAATAGAGTAATTCCTTAGTAATCTATGTTTGACTTGTAAGGAAACTAAACAACCATAATCTTTCTTTTGTTTTTTTTATTCTGTTTTTCAGAAAAAAATATTCATGTAACCTCAGAGATTCAGAGATACACTGTTACTTACTGAAAGGTCTTCATTCTTCATGCCCCAAATTCTGGGAATTATACTATTTTTCTCCCACCAAGCTCTAATTTATAACTCTTTTTTCTCACCATAATGATTTGGTTGAATGTTGAATGTCCTAATGCCTTGTTTCCTGGAACTTTCAGGGATTATATACCTTTTGCAAAGTCAAATTCAAGCACTTTTCAAGCTGCATTTTCAGCCTTTTTTAGCTATTGTAAATTACATATCTATATACATTGCATACATTGTTTACAATATACTGATTATTTGGCTAATTCATCATATTAAATTAAATGTTTTTGTTCTAGAAACTACAAAAATTATGCCTCATTTTGAGCACTTTTAAGGAAACAAAATCCAAATCCAGGCACTTTTCAAACCTTGAAAACACCACATTAACCCTGTAACTGTCTCTGTCTACATCGCCTTCTTTGTGTTTGTCAGTTGTATTGTTACGTTCTAAGTTGTTGCGATAACAATAGAAACAGAGAAAGTACACAAACCTAGAGCTGGTACCAGAGGTGGAGTTGTGGGCCATGGGCATCATGCTGGAGTGTGTTGGCATCTGTAGACTGGACCAGTTATCGTGGCTCGAGAGCATCGATAGACAGGCTGGCGAGTTATCGGAGTAACTGACTGCAACACAAACAGAGGCAGGGACGCTAGTAAAGATTTGTCCAAAATCTAAAGGTGTTATTGTCTCAGTATGATTCAGGACTTCCTGTAGTTCCTCTGATATCAGTATGACTGTTAAAGGTGTGAATATTCCCTCCATACATTCCTCGTCTGAAGCCCGACCGTTTACAGCTCTGAGGCTCCACTCACACAAAAGCCAGAGGAATGTTAACATTCCACGCTCAGCAACATTTGTTTGAGTTTCTTGTTAATAGCTGGAGAGGAAGTGGTGGAGGAGAACACTCACTGGGCGAGTTGGTGCGATGGGCGTACGGACTGCTGTAGGGGGCAGAGCGGTGGTTCCTCAGGGTGGAGTAGCGCTCACAGCCGTGGGACGGTGAGAGGGAGATTGGACTCCCATACTGGCTGTGAGGACTGGCAGGAGGGCAGAGAGAGCCTGTACCTGGAATAAACCAGCCACCTACTGGCTCCACACACAAGGAGAGACATGATGAAACCATGTGAGCACCATGTAACTTACCAACTGTGACATGAAGTCAGAAGAAAATAACAGAATTATGAATATACTGATGTAGCCTTTGTTACTGCAATCGGCCAAACTGTTAGTTTAAACGTCAAACACATTCAGTTCATCCTAAATACAACACTTACATTGAGAGTAAGTCGACTGCTGGTTTTCATTTGCATCTTCTCGCATGTCTTTGTGATCACTTCTGAAAAATGAAATGACAGATGATATAATTTACAGAATATTAAACCAAACATTTACACATCTTAGTGTGAAAATGTGACAATAAGCTGTGTTCTTACCTCTCCTTCGCATCTAGGAAGGCCTTGGCAAAAGGATTGTGCTTTATTTTCAGAGCAGTTATCTGAAATCAATATAAACGACACAAAATAATAAGGATTGTTGTTTTCTACTAATAAATATATACCAAAAGCCGTGCGTAAAATGTGTGCGTAAATTACGCACGCATGAAAGAAACATTATTGTTGCGTTACATTAGATTTTAAACATGTTTTATTCTAAAAATAAGTAATTTGTTTGCAAACCTCTTCGTTTTGGTATGCTGTTACTGCAATGAACTGCGTCTCTGGGAAAGAGTGGCTGGTGATCATCCTCCTCGGGCCTCCAACCCGCACTATGTGGATGCGTGGCTCGTACTTGTGTAAAGAATTTAACATTATCTGGAAAACAGCGAAGATTGTGCTTTAATATCTACAGGAGTTATAATTTTCATGCATATTTTATTTTGAGATGAAAGCATGTGATTTTGAAACGAGCGCAGAAAACACTGATTTGTTATTTTAAAGCAAAGAAAGTACAACATCATCTCACCTGACCTCCTCCGTTCAGCTTGTTCGTGAGTTTGACTTTACTAAAGGACACGGCAGCTTTCATCCAGTGCGCCCCGAAGTTTGGAGAGTCCGGGTGGATGTACACACAGCTGGGAGTTTGAGGTTCAGGTTTGCCCCCGGGGACCCACTCCCCGTTCACGTATTTCCACCTGTGGTTGTCCGCAGATACGAAGTCCAGCAAAACAGAATACATGGCGTTGGGGTCCAATCCAGACACGTTCACTTTCAGCACCGGAAACATGCGCCTTAATAAAAACATGACAAAAAATAACTGTTAATATTTAACACTGCTGCATTTTATTTTACATGCTATTCTGTTTGTTTGCATTTACCTGCCATTCTTTGTGACTATCATTTCATTTGTAAGATCCTTAAACTTCTGCCAAAGCTCGTTCTCATCCAGGGACACTGTCAGCTCCCTCTCCGTGGGGTCGCCCTTCTCACTGCCAGCCTGCAGCTCGCTCTCCACCGCGCTGAGGAGGTGGTCCACCCGGTGCTGACTGGCCTTCCCGGGACACTCACCGGCCATCCTGTCCAGCAGCTCCAGGTCTGAATGGATGTAATAACAAACTAGATATCGTCTCGAGTCTCTTAGGAGACAAACAGTTTCCTCAGGACGCTGGACGACTTGAACAGCTCCCAGATATATAGGCTGAAGAGCGGCTCCGGCTCAGGATGGGTGTTTGGAGCAGACATGGTTGGCTCATCTCCTCTTTGATCTTTGCGGGCTTGCCACCGATTGGCTGGGAGCGGCCATATCAGTGAGGTCCACAGGATGGCAGCGTTTTGAATAAAGCAGTTTAACCTACTTTATTACATGAACCTGCAAACATTGACACTTAGATCAAAGCCAAACCTGCAGAAGACAAACCGCTGTGGGCTGACCATCTTCAGCCCCCGAGGGCTCAGATTCACCTCAGTTTGGTTCCTGATTCCTTAAACTTCTTAAACCTTTCTTAATTATTATTATACTCTGCATTCTGAATGTGATGTTTTCTGTTTTTATTTGTTTTAAACAATAGCCAGACTCTGTTTTAAAATACTGGTTGTAGCACTGTTGTCATGTAGTTGAAAATATATGAAAATAAACAATGATTGTTTACCATTGTAGCATGGGATAAACACATGGTTGTAATGTAAAAAATAAATGAGTTAAAAAGCAACTTTTGTCAATCTCATCTGTAAGACATTAAGTAAGGGATAATACACAGTGAGCCGGTCATTATAGTGAAAATAAACTCTGACAGGAGGGGGATTTATTTTACAATAATGACCCGCTAGCTGTACAATATCCCACTTATCACACACTAAATTACTAAATAATACAATAATGTGATACAAATACTGATTTTAAAATGTCTTTTATTGATTAAAGTGTTTAGAGCTGTGTCCATAGCTTAGTTACTCAGAAATGACTGTAGAATGCCATAAACTGTACATTTCATATAACTGCCTGCCACAATAATTACTGCACAGATTCCCTATAAAGAGTTGATGATATCTTCAGTGATCTGCGTTTTCCAAATAGTTCCTCCACAGCTTGAAGCCACGGTCAATTATCTACAGAGAGAGAGAACAAGAAAAGTTCATTTAAAAGTCCTATACAGTTTTCCAAAAATCAGTCAGCCTGAGAGATTCATTGACCTGCACATGCTTTTGTTGACAGACATCATCAATGGACAGGGGATCAGGTGTTTTACGGCAACACACTGTTGTGTCCCAAACCAGAGGCTCCAGACATCGCTGGCTGCCAAGAAAACACCCACACATGCACAATGTCAAGTGATAATGAGTCTTTTGTCTCCAGCAGACAAATTAAATAAATATCATGCACGTTTGTGTGAATGCACCTGGCCGAGGTCGTTCTGCTCAACTGCTGAGGACATGAATGCAGGTCGTTCTGGACACTTCTTGGCTGTTTGGGGAAGCACAGAGGCGCCTGGTTGGTTTGGCTCGTCTTCCCTTCTTTGGAGTCGATGCCTGGAAGCACCTTTGGAAATACAAAAGGGGAAACTCAATCCATGGATTGATTTACTGACTCTAGATATGTAGTGCTGCAATGTCATGCTCACAAATAACTAGTGTATTCTGGTCGTTTTATTCGTTGTGATCTGTTGCCATGGTGGCTTCTGAAGGAAAAAAATAAACGTTAAAGGCAGATAGCGTGTGTCAGCTACGTGTTAGCTTCCATAGAGCTCTGCGGTGTTGTGTTGTGTTGTGGCTGGTTTGTGTTACTAACCAAATCTTGGTTGCCTCGCTCCTCCTGCCAGCACAGTGAGTCTGCCTCTCTGTCCAGCAGTCTGGACCAGAGTTCACAGCAAGCAGAGAAAAACAAACCTCAGTGAGTTTAAAGAGCAGTTGAAAGACTCCTTCAATACGCTTCTGATCTGCTGTCTCCTGGTTGCTTATGAATGGTGCTAAACTTATAGAAAAGGGTTGAATCATCCGTGTCAGTGCTTCATTTCCTTTATGTTTCTGCCTCTTTGCTGTGTTACCAACCTTTGGGATAAAGCCATGTTGGTTAAGCAAAGATCATGCATCTGTCTCAGACGTCTCACGTAGTTCTCTGCTTTCTGGCTCTTCTTGGGAATCTCAGGGAGAATCTGTGATGGAGACAAAGTGGTAAACACGAGTGTTTCCTTTTGTTGTTGTGTGCTGGGCTACCACTCACTGGAACTAAAAGAGGCAACATTAACAACTGACCTACCAGATCAGGCATCCTGCTCTGGAAGGTCCTCATAAAGTTCGGCTGTAGGGTTGCAAACGTGGGGACTTTCATCTGCGGGTGGCACATATTACATTCAGCTATCATTTCCTTCTCCATTAATCATTTTGTAATTTAAAAAAAGACCTCCCCTTGTATACAAGCTGAGGTAACCATGGTGTAAAAGTCATAGGTGCTATAGCCAGTGTCATTTCCCACAGTCCTGGTGTCCTGTTTGGCGCCTCTCTCTCCTCCTCCAACACCCCACCCAGCGCGAACTGTCACACCAGGCCACTTCCTGGTGTGGGCCCGCAGCACTGTGAATTAATGTTATTGATCTATATGGTGCAATATACAGCAGATCTCCCAGCCCATTCTTCCTATCATCAAAGCATAAAATGCAGGTGGAACAGAAATAAACCTCAGATAGCACCTTCAAATCTGCATTCACTTTGCTTTGCTTCTTTTTCAAGCAAACAATAATAATAACAATAATACACTGTAAAAATGCTCTGTTACAAGTAAAAGTTCAGAGGTCAAGATTCTACTTGCGTAAACGAACCAGTAAAATGTACTTAAAGTAGCAAAAGTAAAAGTACTAAAAAACAGTGGGGTAGGGGGACGACTTCAGGGCCTCTTCCAGGGATCTGGGCCTTGAACTTTAATGATGCGTCATATTAAATACATCAATTGTATGTTCGTTTGTCAAAAAAAAAAATAATACGCCAGTAGGCTATAGTACATATGCCTCAGGATTATACTTCAGTAAATGTACTTAGTTACTCTCCACCACTGGGTTTCATATAAATTAGACCTCATTTAAGGGGCAAAGGGAAGCTTAAACACTGCCGTAGTTCTGAAGTATAATCTTATTAACATATCAAACAAATATAGTGGATTAAATAACCAAATAAAATGACAGTATGATGTCATACTAAAAACTAAATACGACCTGAAACTTCTTGATATGGTTCATAACAAAGGTAGTATTTTTTGCGGCGTAACTGAATTGTATCTCTCCTTGTACGTATTATTGTGAGGTAAACAGTGATAAAATGTTGCCAGCTGGTTGTTCCCACACATGCCCCTCATACACTCTGAGGATGTCAATAGGGGTGACAGGTCTCTCCGGCAGCGGAGGATCTGAGATGTCAGCGTGGAGCTGTAGTGAGTAATGCTCCTGCTGGCTTTCACCAGTCCTGTCTGACCACTGTTTGCCTTCCCCTGCTCCCCCTCCAGCCGGGCTCATCCTCTGTTTGCTCAGGCCCGTTCTGACACAGAGGTGAGAGAAAAATGAGTCCTACGTGTTTGTCCATATATGCTCATCTCAACACCTGAGCATAACCTCATCTGCAGGGTTCTCACCTTTCTGAGACTCTTTACCAGCATGTTAAGATTGGAAATATTACTCTTCAGGCCTGCATCACGGCTTATTATTATTTTACTGTCTTCTTTTACCCCTTAGCGTTCCTGTAAATTCACCTTAATTATTGAAAAAATGTCATAATTTAACTGCTAAACTCGAACTAGTCTTCTGTTCATGGCATATCGAGAGAAAGCTTAGAGCTGTATGCCCCAAAACGATCCCTTTAATATTTGGACAAGGTGGGAGAAAACACAGGAACTGAAAGGAAAGCTAAGCTTGCCATAAAAAGAACATAAATATATAATCACGGCCACAGTAATATGTCTGAATGTGTTTGTTTGAGGAGACGGTTGGGGGATCACTGCTCCAGGTGTGTTTGCCCCTCACTGCCCTTGTTAAGTGGGATTACTGCCGCTGTGGTTTTGACACTAACCTTGGGAAACATTTGCTCAATTTCATCCTTCTCCCGGCTGAAGATCATCTCCGCCGCTCTCTCCCCTGAACCAGACGCCTGCTCTAATGACCTGCACACACACACACGTATGAAAATGAGTCAGTTTTAGAGCTGAAAGAACAAAAA
>CAFUXE010000706.1:1309631-1322752 GCA_903364295.1 Serranus cabrilla
GGGTTTCATATAAATTAGACCTCATTTAAAGGGCAAAGGGAAGCTTAAACACTGCCGTAGTTCTGAAGTATAATCTTATTAACATATCAAACAAATATAGTGGATTAAATAACCAAATAAAATGACAGTATGATGTCATACTAAAAACTAAATATGACCTGAAACTTCTGGATACGATTCATAACAAAGGTAGTATTTTTTTGCGGCGTAACTGAATTGTATCTCTCCATGTACGTATTATTGTGAGGTAAACAGTGATAAAATGTTGCCAGCTGGTTGTTCCCACACATGCCTCTCATACACTCTGAGGATGTCAATAGGGGTGACAGGTCTCTCCGGCAGCGGAGGATCTGAGATGTCAGCGTGGAGCTGTGGTGAGTAATGCTCCTGCTGGCTTTCACCAGTCCTGTCTGACCACTGTTTGCCTTCCCCTGCTCCCCCTCCAGCCGGGCTCATCCTCTGTTTGCTCAGGCCCGTTCTGACACAGAGGTGAGAGAAAAATGAGTGCTACGTGTTTGTCCATATATGCTCATCTCAACACCTGAGCATAACCTCATCTGCAGGGTTCTCACCTTTCTGAGACTCTTTACCAGCATGTTAAGATTGGAAATATTACTCTTCAGGCCTCCATCGCGGCTTATTATTATTTTACTGTCTTCTTTAACCCCTTAGCGTTCCTGTAAATTCACCTTAATTATTGAAAAAATGTCATAATTTAACTGCTAAACTCTAACTAGTCTTCTGTTCATGGCATATCGAGAGAAAGCTTAGAGCTGTATGCCCCAAAACGATCCCTTTAATATTTGGACAAGGTGGGAGAAAACACAGGAACTGAGAGGAAAGCTAAGCTTGCCACAAAAAGAACAGAAATATATAATGACGGCCACAGTAATATGTCTGAATGTGTTTGTTTGAGGAGACAGTTGGGGGATCACTGCTCCAGGTGTGTTTGCCCCTCACTGGCCTTGTTAAGAGGGATTAATGCCCCTGTGGTTTTGACACTAACCTTGGGAAACATTTGCTCAATTTCATCCTTCTCCCGGCTGAAGATCATCTCCGCCGCACTCTCCCATGAACCAGACGCCTGCTCTGATGACCTGCACACACACACACACGTATGAAAATGAGTCAGTTTTAGAGCTGAAAGAACAAAAGGCCATCAACAGGAAATCATCCTTTAACCTAATGGATAATGATGTCAAAATATCTCTATCTTCCGGTCAGCTTGCTTACTGCTGTGATGTCTGACCTGCACACAAAATGTCGTGTTGTTAATATATTCCTAATGGTGTGCTACTTCTCAAGAGCAGCCATAGTGTGGTGCAGCTCACACCCAATAACACTGCGCACTCGGGTGACAACACACTTTGTCTGCTGGGTGCAAACTGGCTTCGGGGAGGACTCCTGAACAAGGCCGCGTTTACTCACAGGACAGTGCAGCAGGTAACAGATCTATACAAACCCCACAAGCTGCACGGGAGGCAGGTGGAGGAATGAGGACGTGGACTCATAGATGTATAATATTATTGCTGACATGTTGACACTGCAGAATGTGAAAAACACATTGGAAATGTTGCTAAGCAGGATCCTACAAAATAAGAGGCAGCTAACAAGCCCTGACTTCTGTACAGTTTCCACTCATTGAAGTCAATTTATAGTAATGGACATGGTATGTTCTGGTCAATCTAATATTGTAGACCTGTGATGCATAATTGTGAAATTCAACATGTTGAAGAGACCATGACCAGATGGCCACACAGATAGCAAATTACTGCCTCAACTGTCCAATAAATCATGGCAGCTAATAATAAACATATAAATAGCCACAAAGCAGAACAGATTGGATGAATTGGCTCATTACTTAAAACATAAACAAGGACTCCATATTTTGGCTTCATTTCTAATTGCTTTTATTTTGGGTATTTCTTACGCGTGTGGGGAATGTGCCCGTGGCACAGGGAGGTTGGAGGTGCAGGGGGGCCGCTGTCTCTCCATGTTTGTCTGTAGAACGCTGAGATTTCACACTGATGGAGGACTTGTCAGCGCAAGCCTTCACTCGTCTTCTTACCGAGCTCCTAATGTCCCAAAGCCAGTGTGCTGCTTCACGGTGGCAGCCTCGTGCTAACATCATACATGCTCCTACTAAACACAGTTCAGCCCTAATTAACAACAAGGGGGACAGAGGCCGACACCGATCTGTTATACATCCACAACATGTAAACTTTAAGGCTGCGAGGGTGGATCTGAACAACCTGCTTTGGATATTACTCTCTTTGAATTAACAGCAAAAACTGTGATTCAGTTTAATTTGTGAAATTTGGATTTGAGACGAACATCACATGTTAATCACCTGTTGTTGTTGAGAGGTTTCCTATGTGAAATATTTTTGAAGTAACTACACATGTTTTCATGGAATAGTTAAAAGACTGAAACTATTGAATTGGTTCATTTGAAACGGCAGTTGAAATAAACATGCTAAAAGAAACGTAAATTTCAGTTTTCATGGATATGCACTGAAGTGTCAATTTAAGAGTAAGTGCTAATTCAATTCAAAGAAGTTGTAAAATGAAGTTTATGCACTGTAACAAGTTGAAACAAAATGGAAAAGTTTCCTTTAAAGTGTCAGCTTCTTAAAATGAAGCATATGTCTTATTCAGTATTATTAATACTAAAGATAGCAATTGTATAACTAGTGAGGGCTGACGCAGTACAATACAGAGTCAAACAGCTCTCAGATTATCTCCTGCCACTTTCTGGTAAATGGACTGTTGTTTGTCTGGAAGCCCGTAAAGCTTTAACTGAGAAGATTCTCTTCAAACAGTTCAACATCTGCTCGCAGTGCTGGCATGAAGTGACACCACTGGCCCAATTGCTATATTTCTTTTGTAGCGGACATAATTACAACATTTTCTCCTGGATGATGTTTGTCAGAGTCAGAGCAGCGGTCCGAGGGGGTGAGTCCCCACAACAGCGGGGTCAGATAGTGTTTGGTCATCTCACTTCTACGTGAGTAATCAGCTCTCTCCTCCAGGAGGGTCCAAGCTAAACAAGCCTGCAGACGAGTCTGTGTTTGTTCTTTAAAGGCAGCGCAAACAGATATTGTGAGTGCTCACAGTTTGCTGAGTACCCAGCCAGCCCACCACCAACACTCAAGACTTATAGTGTACGCTGTGATCGACTCCACTCTCATGTCTGTGCAATAACGCCAAGGTTGCATTTTCATTTTAAAACAGCGTTTTGGAAGAGCAAGGCGAGCTGTTTTACTCTGTTTACTGTCTTTATGCTAAGGGTTAGGGTTAGGGTTTCTATCAATCAAGCCAGCAGAAATAATGATTATTTGAAAAGAGTAACTGGTCAAATCTCAAGAAAATCTATCACAAATGCAGTCCTATTAGAGTGTATGTAGCATAGCATTCTCCACCTGCAGTGCTCTTCATGTCGTCCCTCTTCAGCAGTGCAGAGATGTTTTTCTGACGTCTTGTATTGAATCATCAAATCAGCTGCAGGTCTTCTTTCCAGCACTGTTAACATTAACACACAGATAAAGTCACAACTACAGTTTTCCCCTTAAAATATCTACAATAGAAAGAAGGATTTTAAACAGTTACTCAGCTCCTTTTCCTGACATCCTCCAGACTTTTATGTAGCTGTGCTGGGTGACGGTTATATGTGATGCACCTATAAAAGTCCTCCAAATCGTGGTGGGTTTTCAGATGTCCACGCTCAGATAACTGCTTCTGGAGGTCAAAGATCTCAAAAAGGGCAAAGTGATAAATGTTACAGTGAAGGATGAAACATATAAATGAATGGATTAGAGTCAGGTGTCATACTTTGGGTGCTGGGACAAACCCTACCAGGTAATAGCTGGTTTTGGGGAGCGGCTTCAGGTATGAGTCATTGTGCTGCAGTTTGGTGAAGGCCGACTTCTTTTGTTTCTGAAGAGAGGAAGAAGAGAAGGAGGCAGACAGACAGTCAGGGGACGGAGACAGAGAGTTGTGGGAATAGAAATTTAAAGCGGCCTCCCTTGTTTCAGGGGCTGGGAAACAGAGTACACAGAACAAATGAGAAGTAAACACGCAGCCACAGGAAGCCATTAACAGCAGCAAGGACCAATTAGGCCCCAGCAGGTGTTCTTGCCGTTGCCTGCTTTGGTCATGCCTCACCTCTGTGTCTGTGACAGAGCCTCTCCATCTGAGCTGAGGAAACAACGGGTAGTTTCATTTGCTCAGCAATCTGAAGCAAAGGATTCCTACTGGAGGGCCTCTATTGCCCTTTATTGTGCTCTTTTTGTCTCCTCCCCACCAAGTGCAAGTCATTAGAGAGGACAATTACAGCCTCCTGAAGAAGCTCTGCTTTTACAGGAGGGGAAGATAAGACAGGATCTCTCTCATGTTAGACCCCCAACATGCAGCCGCTCTCTAAAGCTTATTGCTCTTTTCACACCCTGTCAGAACAGAGACGAGACAGTCAAAATCAAAGTCAATCACAGCCGTGAGAGCACAAGGGGAGTTATACACAAATACAGGACCAGGGGCACAGAAACAAAGAGTTAAATAAAGAATCATTTGAGTCTTATAAACAACTTAATGCCTACTTGTGAAATGTCACCATTACTGAAACCACTTAGATAGCATTGATATATTTTATTTTGGAAATCATCTATCTAAATTTGTGGTTTGAATTCCCTTCTTTCAAATCCCAACTATGTTTTATCAATTTAGACAGAAAATGAAAGTGTGTTGAAAAAGCTTTATTTAAAGCAACAATAAATACTGAAAATCGATCAAATGACAATATAAAAATAATGTAAAATGAAAAAGAAAAAGAAAAAGAAAAGAATTTCAGCACATTTCTCAGGGAGGACTTTAAACCTTGTCAATTTAGATAAGATGGTTTTCAAAACAAACATTATTAATAATTTTCAGAGCTATAAACCATCTGGGTTTAAATGATAACATTAATTGTTCATAAGTGATTAAATTTCACAGTTAGGTATTCTGATGATTATACAATTAAAAATGATTACGACCTTCCTTTGCTTCCAAATTATTTGTTTCATCTGCAGAAAGTTATAATTTTCATAAATAATAACAACAACAACGACAGAAATTGCATACATCAGCAGTGTCAGCCTGTTATACTGCCTGCGCTGTGCAGGACTTAAAGCTACACAGGATTAAGTTGTAAACCGCAACTTGAATTGTTTTAATGATATGCATGACACTTGTTGAGTCAAAGGGAAAGTGAAGGTGTTGCAGTGAAAACAGGGTTGTGTATTAGAGCCCAGACAAAGTATAATACAGTCAGAGGCAAATAGTGACTGTTGGCCAAATCAGGCCCTTTAACAAATCCCAGTGAATATGACTGTTACATCTTACGTCTCCAGGTTTATGTCTACGTATATCTCTATATTTCTATTTTATTTTAATTCATAATATCTATATTTACTTCAAATATATCTCTATATTTCATATTTCTATCCCTAATGTATGTCTATATCCATATCTCTATTTTATTTCTATTTATCCATATCTCTATGCCATTTGAAGTAAAATTTAGTAGGTAGTAATAGGTAATAATAATGTGGCAACACACTCCAGGACTGGTGGATATAATAAACTGGAAAAACATGATTGATTTTAATGAGTTTTGTGTATTAAAAAATATAATATCACCACAGAGCACTTATCTCTTATTTAAACCATTACGTGTCAGAAGGATTTTGACCTCTGCTGTTCATGCACACGACTCAAATAAAGCTCAGGTTTACAGCATGCGATGTAATGATTTACCTGTTTAGCTTCAGTCTGTGACTTTGCTCTGGCGGTCTCATCTCTCTGCTGCAGCAGTAATCTTTGTGAGTGGACCTTGTCTGTGAGCAGGGCAGCATAGCGGCGGCAGAGAGCGTCCCGGAGCCGGTGCATGTTCCTGTAGGCCTCTAGATGGCGCTGGGGGATAAACAGTGAAAAGAAAGGAACCCAACAAAGGGGGATGAGCTGAAAGAAAGCAGCACCTGAGGCTTTATTGACTACAGATAAGGAGATGATGAAATGATTGATTACTAAAGAAAGAGCAGTGGATATTTTCTATCTTTATCGCAGCATTGTGCCTTCTCTACTGATTACCAACAACAGAATAAGTGTCTTAGTAATGTTTGAAACATTATTTCACTGGTATAATATCTGTCAACCTGCTCCAGCTGAGCCTGATGCCGGGCCTTGGCCTCTTGGTCCGGGTCTGGACCGCCGTCACGCATCACCTTCCTCCTCCGGTGCTCAGCTCTGACTTCATCCCCTGCCTATCAACAGTGAAAACCCAATTTAGATGCTGTGGGAGTGAATCAGTCAGCTTGCCTGAAGATTAAAAAAAAAAGAATGCATTTTTGGTAATCCCTCTCGTCTGCCAAGAGCAACCTCCCACACAACAGCCTGACATTGTGTTCTTGCAAAAAAAAAAAAAAAGATATGCAGGAGGAATATGCCCACTTCCTCTCCTACAAAGCCCTCACCTTATTTCCTGTCTCTACAAAACAATTTTGCACGGCTGTGATCTGCCCTAAGCATATCATCGGGCAACAGTGTTCTTATTTAATCCCGATGAAGATTGATACCCAACAGATGTTGCAGAGGGAGGTTTTTAGAGGCAGATTTCGGTTATCTTGAGGCAAATATTGCCAGAGTATAAAGAGAAAATATAAGGAATGCAAAATGTGGACAAAGAATGCAGGCTAATGGAAGTCACAGCATGCATGCCAAAGCAGATTAGCCACACAAAAAACATGGTCCCCTTATAACCCTTAAATGAAGAATGCTTGAGCTTTAAAGGGAGGACTGTACGCTCTGATCTGATCTGTGAGGTCGTGTTGTCTCTGGGAAATGCCTTGCTCTTAACAGGCTGCCACTGGGTGCCCACATTACTGAAGTTTATGGGTCTGTTCAGGAAGTGTCTGCTTTGTCTTTTCTCACAAAAGCTGCTGGAGACGCAGGGTTTATCAGTGCCGTTGCCACAGTAATTCTGTCGTGGCAAAGCAAAGGGACCTGCAGTTCTTTTTGCTCCCACTGCTGTGTGCAAAGTGTCAGTGACGGGGCGAAGGCAGCATCCATCTGCGCTCCCTGCCACTATGAATCAGTGGAAGATAATGCAGCTGTCCTGCTGTACCACGTCACTCTGCCAGGCAGTGATCATGATACTGCAGCGAGGTGGACAGAAGCCCGCAGCCATTGTTTTTAACTCATGATCCAAAAAGAGGAGGATAGACAGAAATAGAAAAGACAATAGGTGTAAACAGAAACAGTGTGTGGCAGAGGATGAAAAGGCAGAGCTTAAAAGGGAGACCTGCAGCACGGGGCGGAGCTGACAACTCCAAATGTGAAAGGCCTTGAAGGGCAGTTTGGAAAGAGTGTTTGTAACCAAGCCGACTGTCTCAACTCGCTGCCAGCTCCTGCTTCTTTAAATCCCACTTTTCCTATTGAACACAAGTATTTGAGCTACTTCAGACACAATAATGCAGCGCTCACCCCCAGGACGGTCATGAATAGCTCGGCTTCAGGCCTGAACCAGACAGCAGTGAATACCAGAGAGAGGCACATAAACAAGGCCACAATTGAAATGCCACAATAGAGGAGGATTACACAACTTTCAGTCACCGAGCCAGTAGATAATATCACCACGGAGGACTGAACGGGTCTTGGTACACACAGCATTGGCTCAGCCATGATCTCAGTCTGCAACATGCGACAATAAAAGCACTTTGTGACAGTGAATGGGAACATCTATGCAGGACATGATGCTTTATTCTGGCAGCTTGTTTGTTGACTGAGAAATCTGTACCGTCATGTACCAGACAACAATAAAACCCTGTAGTCGGACACGTTTATCCATTCCCGGATAAATGTAATTTAACAAAATAACAGCAGGATTAAATCTGAATCTCTCAGTGCTGATGAGTGGGTTCTTTTTCAATTACCTTTCTCACACCAACAGGTAATAAGTGTGAATCCAAACCAGTTGGCAGGAAGCTTGATTGACGGAGGTCTCTGCAGCCAGATCTCATCGCAAGTCGCCTACTGAAGTAACCTTTAGAGAAAGAGTGTCTCGTTCCAAAACGATATCCAACAGCAATGTTATCTGAGGATATAAGTCATCTCTCAAAAATATCTTCCCGGTTGTCGGTGTGTGTGGGCTTTCTATAAACACTGTTACACTCTTCTGTCCAACGTGTGGCTTTAAAGTGTACAACACTCTGTGAAACTCTGGTTACCAAGTTACACAGAACAATGCAAAAGAGTTTAAGCTGATTGCAGGGAACACTCACACTGTACACACATATTTTAAATATGTGTATGACCCTGCATGAAGGTTTAACCCTCATAACTACACTGACTGGGGCCCCTGGAGGCCCCAAGAAAAGACTACTGTACGAAACACCCGTCTTAACAAAAATGCTGACTAATTTCTTCTCAAAACATTCTTTGTTAGGTTATTAATGTTATCTAAGGGGGAAGAACATATTCTAGGACGGTTACAGTTAATTTGCATATTAGGTCAAACAAAAAATGGACAGAAAACATGAGGACATCTGTCTCCTTCATGATGACAGCGAGAGTAACTCTAGCCCTCTGACAGAGTGAGATGCCTTAAACTAGGACAAACTGTTTTGTCTATTATTCTATCTGTTAAAAAGGCAGAATTGGTGCATTTGTTATGGTTCTCTAACACCCCAATACGTCGGTATATTAAAAAGCACTAATTGAAATAGAAAACAGTGATGTAAAGTCGTACAAAATCAAAACATGAAAGAAGAACCTGTGAGATATGACTGAAGTAAACCTCTTGTGTCCAGTGCTTGCATGACTGTTGTGTCCTTCAGTGTTTCTTTGACTGGTTTTATGGTCGGTACAATAAAATGTAGGCGGCTGAAGTGAACCAACAAAGAAGCCAAACATGTCTTTATGGCATAACGTCTCTTCAACTCTGGTTTATTGTGTTTTTTTGTTGTTGTTGTTTTTGCAACAAGAAAAATGCGTTTGTTTTTAAGCCCTCAGTTGGTCCCTGACCAGCTGTTTCTCTCTGAGCAGTACATGAAGTTCATCACCACTTAGAGAATTAAAACAGCTCAGTGAGAACCACATGAGTGTGGGAATGTGAGGATTAAGTTAAAACTGGGAATTTGCTGCAAACTATATGGCCCTCCCGGGGGAAGTTGTCTCCCAGATATTTAGTCCCGGCACTCTTTATCTCTAGTAGCTACATGCATTGTTTTGTTTGATGACAAACAGACTGGATGTAATTTCCTGAAGGGATCATGCACCTGGGCCCCACAGTACACTGGTCAACCCTGCTTAGCAGGAAATCTAAGAAGCTTACAACACTAATGCCCAAATGGCCTCAGGTAGCTACAGTACAGTGGCAACAAAAGGGCCTTTAAAATACAGCCTGGGAAGTAGCCACAAGTGTCAAAGAAAATGTGAATGACTGCAAATCAGCTTCATGTAACAGAATGATTCAGGAGGCACAAGCACAGATCAGCTTTTGGAGGATTTAAAGGGTCAGTGACACTTGCATAATTGGAAAAAACAATTTTACTTCAAATGGCATCAGCTGAGAAAACATTTGACAGTACAAATATTTAGTAAATATTAAATACTGTACATCGCTGATAGACCCCTACAAAGGGTATGACCCTCTTATTAGAGGAAAAATAAACAGTCCAGTTTGGTTTCAGCAGCAGGCGCGTGGAAAGAAAAACCCTGTTGTTGACAGCTTATTGTTCTCCTGCACAAAGGAACGGTTTCGCGTCCCTTTACGCAAACCCCTCTGCCAATCCACAGGCGCCCCACTGAAAACAAAAACCATGTGCAAAGGACGAGAATATTAAGGTATTCAGTTCAAACTTTAACAAAACACTAAACAGGCATTAAACTGGCAAAGCAACGTCCCTGTGAACCATGAGAAGCACTGCTGACTGCAATTAAGCTTTTAAACGTTTTTTTTTTTTTGTAGAGGAGAATGTCAAATTTCCTCATATTCCAATACAATACACAATTATTTTCTTCTATAGGTGTCATTTTTGTGACAGCTGTTTTAGTCAATATTTCCCAAACTTAATGACATTCCTTTGGAGTGGATTTTTCTTCCTCCTGTGTTAAATTTACAAGAATCACATTTAAGATGCCGTGGCAGCAGGCCTACATCGGTGCACACATTTCATGAGTCCATCATCTCTTCAGTCTGCTGTTTAAAACTGAAATGTGAAATTCAGGTGTCAGCAGCCTTTAAGGTGCGGGAGTGCAGAAAGTTTGTCGACTTTTCCCAAAGCAGCGGCATTCTCGACCCCTTTGAGCCACTCTTTACATTTCCTCACTACAGTCTCATCCACGTCTCCATCCTCCTCCTCGTACTCCACATCGTCGTACTTGTATTGATCATTCAAAAGAGAGATTTTAACGATGGCGGTGATGTCCTGTTCGGCGCTTTCCGCCTTGGCGACGGGAGCGCAGCCCTTGGACGCTCCGTGCGTCTTTTTGGATGGAAAAACTCGCCTGTGCCGGAAGTCCGCGGAGGCGCAACATTTCTGCTGCTTTGCCATCATCTGCTTTTCTAGATTGCGTTTTTGGATGACAAGAATGGCTTCAGGGGTGAGACTGAGGGTGAACTGGATCTCCTTCTTCCCTTCCTCTTTGCCCTGGAGATGTCTGGCGGAGTCCATGGAGCTGGAGCGCCTGACCCCTTCAGATGAGTCCTGAGGTTTGGGTACCGACAGCCAGGAGCTCTTTCCCTGCGTATCCTGGCCGGCACCGGCCTTCTGAGCTGACGGGCTTTTAGTCTTATCTTGCTTTCGCCCCAAATTCCTTAAATTCGCCGATGTCCAAGAAGAGGACTGCTTCTCCTTATCGGACCCCGTTTTCTCTCCGCCGGATTTGCTGGTGAGCTCAGTGTGAGCAGGCACTCCGTTGGCTTTCTTTTTCCCGAATAGTTCCCTGCCAGGAGAAGAGATCCGCTGGTGGAGGCTGATAGGCGGAAAAGGCATCTTGTGTCTGGAAGTGATCAGGATACAAAAACGTGCAAATGTCCAGTGTGCAGACGACGAGGAAGCCCTGCGCGAAGCGACGAGCGGCGCATCATCCAACAGCGAGGTGGAGAGAGGCTGGAGTGCACCTGTTGTCCACTGACTGGAGTTCAACTGGTGCACGCACACACGGCCTGGATGCTTTATGATGGAGCAGGCAGGAAGGCGTGGTCAGGAGAAGCGGCAAACAAAGCCAGGAAAAAACGGCGGTGATGTCATTTCATCATTCCCAATAACTTCCTGAAGCGATGAGCGACATCCAGCTCAGGTTCCCCTCATCTTTTCTCACAGCGCCTCTCTGCTGGAAACACAAACACTCCAACTATTTATGAGATAATAAGCCTGAAAAATACTACTCAGCGTCAACCATAAGTTGTGAAATACATCTTTATTTTGTAACTCTCTGGCCTATTTTTAAGGATTAAATAGGAACAGATTTAATGGAAATGAAGCAGATAATACAGCATTTTCTTGAAGCAGTCCTAATTTTAGCCTAGATACACATGGTAAAGATGTCCCTTTAATTATTAGTAGTAGTAATATTAACACATTTTTCTTATTCTCTAGCACAATACGAAACACCATGTGTATTGCAATTATTCTGCAGAATTAACCAGTTCAATTATAAACCATAGACATAGCTGTACAAATGAGAGATCTATAGTGTTTAGTCATTTTATTTGCATTTTGTTGTTTTATCTAGTGTGTAGCATATGGTTATTATTGAGTTTCTTCATTATTATTATTTTCTTTACCTTTAAGCTGCTGTAACAACTTAATTTCCCCAATTGTGGATCACTAAAGTGCATCTAATGTTATCTTTTAGACATGTCTTTTAACAGGAAGTGTAAAACTACAACTAAATGTAAGTTTTATGTCGTCATCTCCGTCATTATTCAGGCCTACAGCTGTGAATACACTGTGCGTGCACTGATATGGTCATAAAGACAGTGTTCAGTCCTTGGTGCTGTTAGATAACCGTCTGTCCTTGAACTAACAAAACATGTCAGTCAATATAGTCTCAAATATCAATGAACTGATGTATGTAGATGGTTTTGTTGTTGTTCTTTCAGCCATGCAGCCTATGAAAGACATTCAGGGGAAAACACAAATAGTCTAAAATATTGATTTCTCTTCCTTTCTGCTGTTATCTGCACTTTCACGCAGACAGTTCTACAATTGATTCGGTGTGATTTTGTTTCCCCCGGTGTAGGGTGTAAGAGGAAATCAATATTCCCTCCAAATCTATAGTTTTTACACTGTTTATTTGATATCGCCTGAGGATGTTGAGATTTCAGAGTGTGAAACGTTTTGGCATTTATTATTTAGCCGCTCTAGTGATACCAATATGAAGAATTTAAAGTGTACAAATGATTTACTATGTGTAACATCAGGCCAAAGGCGATTCCTACTTTCAGACTTCAAACAATAAGACAATCAATTTTGGCCAACAGTCCCCTAATTTATTCTTGGAATAAACATAATGACATGGATTGTTATGTATTCATTTTTACAAGATGAGCTGGAGCGTTAAGCTGAAGGGGAAAACAGAGACTTGTTGTGTTTCGGTGCTTGTTGTGGCGTGGGATCCCTCTCCTCTCTGACATAACAATGGATTAGATGTATTAAAAAGGAAACAGTTGGGAGACTCTAACAGATTGCTGAGGTCAGGGGTACTTCCCCTTCATCCTCAAACTTCTGCGTAATCCAAAAATAGCGGGCAAAGAAAACCGATCACAAATAACCCCTTCACTCCACAAAATTATTTTATCCCGAAGATTAATTGCTCAAGGATTTGCTGGGTCTCTGCCAAGTTAGTTGAACAAGTACAGAGGGGAGATTTTGTCCATGCTAATCCACCAGCACCACGTTATACAAGCGTCTAATGAAAGTATGTGGGGGCTGCACAACAGGAAGTGCAATGCTGTTATTTAGTTGCATCAAGCAGAAAGAAACCTGGAGGCATGTTGGTTAAACCTTTAGCAAATCCTGCAGCTAAACAGGATGCTGTGGGTCTTACGTGGTTATTGAATCATAAAACTGTGTTAAAAAA
>CAFUXE010000706.1:1338736-1378528 GCA_903364295.1 Serranus cabrilla
TAATGTTGACATTTCCTATTTAATGCTTTACCGCAAAGTAGCACAGCACACCTTTTGTTATTATTGCAAAACAGAGGGCCCCGCATGTGTGCAAGTTAATAACCTGTGGAGAAAATGTCACGTTGATCTCACACGGTCAGGTACGCAGTGCATCCTCCAGGTCTTCAGGGGTTTCAGTCCCACAGACTCTCACGAGCCTTGAAGGTGGAGAATCTTGACCTCTCCCCTGCTAAATCACAGAACCTTGAGTCTTTCCTGATAAGTGTCTGTTAAATACATCAAGGTCAGAAGCTTCATGTACGTGTCAAACATAAGCAACATCCACACACACACACATGCACACACACGCTCAGGGAACTGTGAGTTAATGTTATCTGTTTGAACCATTAGAATGTATAAGTTGTCCCCAGTTGCACAATAGTTAAACTTTTAAACAGCAAAGGTTGTTTCCAGCATCAAAATGTCCTTTACTGTGCAGTAACATAAAGCAGTTATTGAGTAATGATGCTTTCAGGTCATTGATTTTTAAATGAAATGTGCCTCTCCCTGTTCTTCTTTCAGGTTCCTCTATCATTTGTCTTTGCGCACGATTTCAAGCCATTCCTTTGAGGGTTTGAAAAGAGTCCAGAGGATGTAAGAATCAATTTACCTCCACTAATAAATAATATGATATTTTGTCAGTCAACTAACTAACAGTCAATCAGTCAGCTAACCCCAGGTTTTCAGGATTAAATGTCAGTCTTTAAATCTGTTCCTCAAACAAAGTGAAATTAAGGAGCAAACATGAAAAATTGATGCATTTAATGCATGACATATTATACATAATAAGAGTAGGTTTTATGCATGTCATTGCATGGATAGACACTGTCTGCAGGTCAAACAGCAGTCTGTCTTTTCTCCAAGTGTCACATGTAAAATCTGTTTTTTTCCCCTTTGTTTCTGCTCTTCTCAGTGAGATTGCTCAAAGTATAACCCTGGAAACCATTGAGGCATTAGCGTTCAATAACCTCCCCAACCTCTCTGAAATGTGAGTGTTTTGTGTGGGTGTAGATCAATAAAGGTAATGGTCACTGTAATGTCGTGGTGTTTCACCTTGTGTTTTATGTTGCTTTGCAGTTCAATCCAGAACACCAGGAGTCTGATGCACATCAGCAAAAGGACATTTAACAACCTCCCCAAACTGCACTACCTGTAAGAGAACTCAGAGATATACAACTTAAGAATTATGGGATGTTTTTAAAATCATGCTAAGAAGCAACTGATTAACATTAAAAGTCACCAAACTGAATTGACATGCTTCCCTTTGTATAAACAGGAGCATCTCAAATACTGGCATAACAGTTTTTCCTGATATCACAGCGATCAATTCTCTTGGTTATGAGTTTATCTTGTAAGTACATCTGTTAGCGCTGTAAATGACAAATAAAATTACAAAGCACCATGAAGACATCACAATGAATTGCTATGATCTGTCATATTTGCAGGGATATCTGCGACAACCTGTATTTACTGGAAATACCTCCGAATGCTTTCATTGGAATGACAAAAGAATACATTACAATGTAAGTGATGCAGGGAGTTATTTTTTAATTTATTTAAACTGTTGGATTGTTGGGAATAATGTAAAGCAAGATTCTCACTTATAATTTTGTGTTTGCAGGAACCTGTACAACAATGGCATCAGAGTAATACACGACCACGCCTTCAACGGGACCAAGATAGATAAACTGTATTTTCCCACATTTTATCTTTCTTTTTTCCCATTTTTTCTAACTGAATGGTGATTCTGTTCCCAAGCTTTTGCTCTACTACCCTCTGTTTGATCATTTCAGGGTATTAAAGAATAATCGAAACCTCAGAGTGATCCACAGAGATGCTTTCAAAGGAGCCACGGGCCCTGGAGTCTTGTAAGTGGTATTTTTAGACCTGAAAGTCACTTAGTGCAACATTTATTTGCCTAGATTTATTTGGTGACAGCAGAGGGATTGCAGCTTGTCAAATTGATGGTAGACATTGTAGTCTAGCTTTTTATGTCTTGGTAGATTCATTGCTTGAATTTTAAGTCAAGATGGTAAACAAGATAAGGCTTTATGCTGTGCAGCTTTTCTCTCCATCATTGAAAGAAATGAGTCTTCGTGTGCAATATATTAATATAATAACACTGGGTTCTATTTTACTGCTAACTTACTCAAAAGTGTGCACTCAGCTGACTGTGAGTGGTAGGTGGGAGAGAGAGAGACGCTGATATTGACTGACTTTATCAATTACAAAGAGGCCCTCACATCCCTGGGCAGTCATATTGTCGTCTGTGTTATTTTGCAGGGATGTGTCTGCGACAGCTCTCGCAAAACTTCCACCGCAGGGACTGGAGTCAGTTCTGGTGCTGTTCGCTCAGTCAGCGTACGCCTTGAAGAGTCTGCCTCCTCTGCAGGGACTGTGGAGCCTCCGAGAGGCTCATCTCACCTACAACAGTCACTGCTGTGCACTGCTGAGCTGGAGCACCCACAGGTGAATTACTCTGTGCATGTAACAGGTTGACCCAAATGTACAGCAAAAGTGCAATCTTATTCAAAGATCTTCCTAATTTGCACATTATAGTATAAAACAAACAATATTGGACCACAACACAATCGCAATATGCAGCATAACTACTGATATTTACATAATTATGTGTTTGTGTCTGATATCAGCATTGTTCTCATTATATGATTTCCATCCTTTTCTCCAGAGACTTTCCCATTAATCCTGCATCGAATAACAGCTCTAAATATTGTGATGAGAACAATCCATCAGCAAGGTAAAATGTCCTCATGCTTTCTCCTGTGTAATCCATAAATAATGCCAATCATGGGCAGATTATACGGCTCCACCACCGCCTACATAGGAGCAAGCCATATAGACTCTTTTATTTTTTACACCTCTCTTTGTGGTTGCTTTGTGGCTCTTTATAGTTTTTTGTATGTCTTCGTCTGTCTTTTTCTCTCTCTTTGTAGTCTCTTGTGTCTCTTTGTTGTTTTGTATGTTTCATTTTCGGTAATTTTGAGTCACTTCCTGGTTTGTACTTGTCTCTTTAAGTATCATTTTGTAGATGAAGGCCATGGGGTCTCCTGAGATTTTGCACCCCTTGGCCTGTCCCTGGTACGCCCAATTAGTAATCCATCCAAATACAGTTGGACTTCTTATGTTTAAAATGAAAAAAAAAAAACCCAAACAGAACCATTTCCTCTCATTTATTTCTCCTCTCTTAAAAAACAGGGTTCAGCGTGTGATTGGGGGTTCAGCAGACACAACTCTAGTTATGGATATGCCATTTTTCTCAGACGTCGATCTGTTTGTGGAGGATGAAGGCTTTGGAAATGTGAATTTCCACTATCCAGAACTGGACTTCTGTCAGACCCATCCCACATTGGTTTGCACCCCTGAAGCGGATGCTTTCAATCCCTGTGAGGACATTGCAGGCTTCAGTTTCCTCAGAGTTGCCATTTGGTTCATCAACATACTGGCCATCACAGGTAACCTGACAGTGCTCCTGGTCTTCTTCACCAGCCGGAACAAGCTGACGGTGCCTCGCTTCCTCATGTGCCACCTTGCTTTTGCAGACCTCTGCATCGGGATCTACCTTCTGATGATCGCGATAGTGGACTTGCGCACACATGGTCACTACAGTCAACATGCTATCGAATGGCAGACAGGGCCTGGCTGCAGTGCTGCAGGCTTCCTGTCTGTGTTTGGTGGGGAGCTGTCAGTCTACACACTTTGCAGCATCACTCTGGAGCGCTGGCACACCATCACCAACGCTCTGCAGATGGAGCGCCGTCTGATACTTACACAGGCGGCGAGCATAATGGCAGCTGGCTGGCTCATCTGTCTGGGGATGGGGATGCTGCCTCTGATTGGAATAAGCAGCTACACCAAAGTCAGCATGTGCTTACCCATGGACATAGAGACGCCTCTAGCTCAGGCTTTCATCATAATTATCCTGCTCTTCAACGTGGCTGCCTTCGTCGTTGTGTGTGTTTGTTACGTGCTGATCTATCTGGCTGTAAAGAACCCTGAGTTCCCCGGAAGAAGCGATGACACCAAGATTGCAAAGCGCATGGCCGTGCTCATCTTCACTGATTTCCTCTGCATGGCACCCATCTCCTTCTTTGCCATCTCTGCTGCATTCAAGGTTCCCCTCATCACCGTGACCAACTCCAAGATTCTGCTGGTCCTCTTCTTCCCCATCAACTCGTGTGCCAATCCCTTCCTCTACGCTATCTTCACCAAGGCTTTCCGGAAGGACGCGTATCAGCTCATGAGCACCATGGGCTGCTGTAAAAGCAAGGCCAGTGATTATCGCATGAAGGCCTACTGCTGCGAAAATGCAATCAAGAGCAACATGGGAACCAAAAATAAACGACCCCGCACACAAATAAGTCTGACTGACATGCCACAACAGAGCCATCACCTGAAGGAGGAGGGAGAGCTCACCTGAGCTACAAAACTATTTTAGACTGTTAATAAGACAATTGGAAAACAGAGGAAACTAGGGAAAACAACTCACGCCGACTTTAGTATAAGAAAAATCTAATTTAGTAGACTGAAAACTCCAATAAAGGAGACATGTTGACTGGCCTAAACACAACAAAAGCACTAATGGTATAATTAATAGCATGAATGATCACTCTGCTCCATTAAGTGTCCCAGTAAGCCATGTAGTGAGCCCCAAAATGAAACTGAATGGAGCCATCATTTATGATATGAGTCTCACCTGTCGTTTTCCTGCACATGTCTAATGTCTAATGTGAATGTGTTTTTATTCAGTAAAAGTAGCATACTATACAAGTATGTATGTAAAAATACTGTTACAAGTAAAGGTCCTGTGTTACAAATTTTATTTCAGTAAATCAAAAGAATTGGCATCAAAATAAACCCAGAATGACCTAAAGTAAGTAAATAAAGTATACTACTGCATTATAATTACTGATGCATTGCACTGAGTGACCACATTCATCTCCTCTCAATCTGAAATAGTTGTTATAAACCCATTCAGTCTGTTCTGACGTTGGCTAAATGCATTTAAATGCAGAATACCTGTGATTGTTATATAGTTGACCACGTGGTGGCGTAGTTGGGCAGACAACTCAATCATGCCACCAGAACATCTGTTTTTCTTCTAGGGATTTTTCTAGCGATTTCGTGTTATTATAAATAATATAGGCTGTATCACCTACTGATGTCTATGTGTTGTTAGGCTACATACGTGTGTATAATGCTTGTTGTAAAATAACATGATAATATTTGTAAGGCAATTTGATTCTGTCTTTAAAAAAAGAAAAGAAAAAGTAGCGATATCAGGAAAATAAAATAAATACATAAACTGATGTCAGAGTTTTGTTGTGTATCTAGTTCCACTGCATCGTGTTGTGTTTAGGCTGCTCAGATTTGTGGTGCATTTCCACGCTCGGTCCCGCCTTCGTGGGATCCTCCTGTGACGTGGGGAAAAGTGAACTTTTTTCTCCCCCTCGCTCCAGCTGAATGTGATCTCGGGTCAACAACTCTTCACACAAGCTGCGTAGAAGCCGCTCTAGCGGGTGATGGTGGATATTGTCGGATTTATCGGTGCCGCACAATCCGCTTAGAATAAAAATCGTTTTTCCGCCTGTTGCGGGACAGAGAGCAGCAGCGAGGAGCTCAGACTGGTCATGGCAAAGAAGTCAACTCGAGGCTGGTTTGGAGTTTTTCTCGTTACAACGACTTTAGCCATTACAGCGGGGAGTCCGGTCAGCGGTGAGTTGTTTATTTTCTTGGAGATTTGTGTTTTCCTGCATTAATTCGTGCCCCTCAAAGTGGCATCTAAAGCTTACCTCCACCCAACGTGCAGCAGGGACAAAGTTATCTTCTCTGCAGCTGGAAGAGATTTAAATACTCATTTAAATGGCTTTATAGTCACCGCTGGAAAGCTTTAAAGATTTTCTTTATACTCTTACAAAAATTTCCAGATCATCCTCAAAAACATAAGACAGAATCCGGAGTTCTTTTCATTCCATTAAAGATGTTTCTTACTGTAACATCTCTTTAATTATAGTAATAAAATGTGGTGGCTAACACGATTATGAACTGGAATGGTGACAGAAAAAAACACTTCAAAATAAAAGAGCCATATACTTCATAACTGCTGTGAAGCATGTGTAAACGCTTTGTGGATAACCATCTTTTGTGTATTTTGTGGCCTAATTTCACTGGCCTAATATGCCTGTTTAGGAGCATAAACTGATTTCTTAAATTAAATCAAAACATTTTTTTTTTTCAGTTTAAATCTGACATTACTACTTTAACATTCAGCTGATTATCACATAGTGAATACTAAAATAAAATAGCATAATTTGTTATGATCTTTTGCTCTTTTAAGTCATTTTTAGGCACAATGTCCAAAAATCACATTGGTTTGAGTTTCTCAAATGCTGCTTTTCTTAGTGTTATATCATCTTAAATGGTTTGGGGTATTTAAAAGGCTACTAATTTGACCTCTTAGGCAAACTGCTCTATAAAAGTATGTTTGAGAAGATTTATTAATGGACTTTACCATAAAAAACTGAAAAGAACTGTTTTCTTTCTCTCTCTTTTTGTGTGATAACAACAGTAATGTCCGTGAGGTTGGTTTCTGTTGGAGTTATTGAATATTAAATCATCAATCTTTGATCACTACATCTTAGCCTTTCTTACCCCAAACTAGAGGTTTGAGCTTCTTTTTGAAATAAAAAATGTGAAATCATTGTTTGTCATGCAAATCATGTGTTATCCATATCAGTTTACAAAAATCAATATCGTGCATCACTCAATTAAGGAAATCTTACATTTTATAATGAGATAGATAGATAGATAGATAGATAGATAGATAGATAGATAGATAGATAGGTTGTAATCAATGTCCAGCTCTGTTGCTTTTGGTGTCAAATCTTTGATGCTTGTCATGTCAGACATCACGTGTCCACTGAACATCTTTCTCTGCAAACAGCTCAGAATTCCAGGGGCGGCTTCCACCGTCCCACCAGGACGTCGGAGCCTCTTGTGATAGCAGGCCGTGTTGTGAGGGTTTACCTGAGCCCGGATCAGCTCAGACGGCTGCACTTCAAACCCACCATCGGCTCCATCCAGCTCTCAGAGGGCCATGAAGCTAAATTCAACTGCTCCATCGACATCCCTGACCCCAGGCCGGAGCCCACCATCCTCTGGGTGAAGAACGGCCAGGACCTGTCTGCAAACACGCAAGTGTTGATCAACGAGCTCCAGACCTCCACCACAGACGGGGTCATGACTCTGCTCTCCACTGTCAGGTATGCAGCACCTGCAAGTGCATTTAGCATGACCGGCTGATGACACAGACTGACCAGCATCCTCTGTGTTACAGCATTAACCACGTGCAGCGGACGGATGCTGGGGAGTATCGCTGCAGACTGAGCATCAGCACCACGACGGTGGAGTCTCAGCCCATCACCATGGAGGTGGAAGGTGAGTTTTGAAGTGGTGCCAGGATTTGGTGATTCTTGGGGCGTCCACATTTTTCATGACAGTTGAATCCATCTATAGGTCTACCGACATTCATCCAGCAGCCAGAGGACAGGAACGTAACGCGAAACACACCTTTCACAATGTCATGTGAGGCAGTCGGACCTCCAGACCCTGTTCAGATCCGCTGGCTTCGTGATGGATTACCTGATAGTGACTTTCACAACTCTCCCAGCAGCTTCTCTGTGTCAGGTGAGACACACGGCCGCTCTCTCTTTCACAGTGATCAACCTCATTACAGCCAAAGAGAAGTTTAATTTCTTGCTCGAAACAGACAGAAAGAAGCTCAAGATTCACACTGTGCTCCATTATCAGTCTAAACTGTGTTTTCTTTTGGAAGAGAGACTTTGTTTAATTTGAAAGCTCCTTGTGTTTCATCTGCGTCATATCATTCAAAGGGCTTTTTATCAAGTTTTATTTGTGGGATTGTTTCTGAAACTTGTTTTTATTGGAAGGATTTCTGGCTTGTATAAAAAGCTGTAAAAGTAGTACTCTAGCAGGAACACACGAGCTACAAGTTATTAAACTGATTCATTAGCTTCACTTTGATTAACTTCCTGCTTTGATTGAATGTGGAAACATTCATGTTCAGAGATAAAGGGACATTTGGCTCTGTGCTCATGGCGACAACGTGTGGAGCAGGTCTTACTCAGCTGCATCACTTGGTCGGTGGTTTCTATTCTGCCTCGTCTCTGCTGCCTCAGCATCTGCACCCTGCTTACTGCAATGAGATTTATCACTAGGTCAGTGTCACTGGGGCCTCCTGCTGCACTGCTCAATGGTTAACAGCGGCCATTTACGCTTGGTCAGTGCTTTTTGTAATGCTGCTCACAGCGAGCTGTATACAGGAGACAATGTGACACATGGAGAATAACTCAACACGTGATTTCCAATCAAAGCAGTACTTTGACATTTTAGAAAATGTAGCTAACCAGCCGCTATATTTAATAGAAGAGCTACCAATTTTATTATCTTTCTGCAAGGGAGCAAATAAATGCATTTACCAATAAAGTGTTGCTTTGAAATAAGGCTGCAGCTTTTACAATTACCTTATTTATAAAATGCCCAAAGTCCAGTTGACATATTAATTTCCCTTGTTTGTCAGATCAGCAGTCCAAAACCCAAAGATATTTAGGTTATTAACATAAAGAATAGAAAACTAACAAATATTCACATTTGAGAAGCTGAAACCAGTGAATGTTTGGCATCTTTACAAAAGCTTGTTTTAATCGATTACAAAAATTATTGCAGATAAACTGACTAAACTTAAATGCATCAGCTAATCATACCTGCTCTATATTTAAGTTAGTACCTATTTGAATTACTTTCATGAATATTCCCAATCTTAAAGTTAAGACAGTCTCTAAGAAGATCAGTTCAGCTTTGAGTTTGGATTTTATGTTAGTTTTCTTGATATTATATAGCTGGCTCTTCCACGTGGACTCTCCCTTTACGGCCTCAGCTGCCTTCCTCTTGAAGCAAACATTTGTTATTAGAGGCATAACCTTTCTGTTCTGTATTCTCTAACCTCTCATTTTCAGCTCGCCGCAGGCTGAGCACTTCTCTTGCAGGCAGTGAGCGGTGAAACAGCCCCAGGCTGAGGGGGTTAAAGGTTCAGAGCTGCGCTTTGGTCCAGCGTGTGCAAGGGCCTGGGCAGTAAAGGGGTTGGGGAGTGTGTTCGGGGGTTGGCTCCAGGGACAAAGACCTTATTCACGGGACGTCCCACTACCCCAGCAGGGAGGGGCTGAACACACAGAGGCTGGCAGGCTGCAGGCTCGAGCTCTGTGCAGGACCAAATATTGGCACAACAAAACTAAACCCACTCTTCTGCACCACATGCATACTATCAGTCGAGGCCCCCTTTTTCCACTATAGCTCGGCTCTCGTGACATTTTCATAGTGCTTCTGTTATATTGAGTGGTGCACAATTTTTGGTTGTATTTAAAAGAAAGTCATTTACATGCACTTTTTTATTAATATTGCTGAGATCAGGACATTATTTGCTTTGAAAACGCAAAGAAAATTGAACCGAATGTAGTAAGAAGTGGAAAGTCAGAGGCTGAGTTGTAACCAAACAAAGTAGTTTGGCTATATTTGCTGCCTGAGATATAAAAATGGAAAAATAACATACACATCTCAGGCAGCTCAGTAAGCTGGCGAGCTTTACTCCATAATTTCTGATGTTTCCATTTGGGTTGCCAAGCCATCTATTTTTATAACACTGTCGTTGCGTTTTGTTTTGATTTACTTGCCAAGTACAGTGAAAGCAGAAATGCGAGTGCTTAACCTTTACTCGATTCCTTTTCAAAAAGTGATATTACTTCAAAGGAATTTGTGTTTTTAATGAGCCACGAGCTGATATGATTGACACTACTGTGGATGCTGGGCAGAGAGTCACTTTCTAAAACCCTTCTTGCAACATAATCCAGTCCTCTGTGGTCATAGATTACACAGCATTTTGGAAACACACATTGTCTTATCTGAATATATCCAAACACAGGCTACCATGGTGTCATCATCAAAGCTCTGTGAGAAGCAGTTTCTGTAGCCATGCTTGTAATTTGAGAATATTTCATGGATATCCTGATGCTTTTTTCCACCATGAAAACTCATTGGAATCTAAAGTGGTTGGCATCCTTTTAAACACAGAAAGCAAAAGAAAAAAGACTACATACAGTCATGTTTCAACCCCATAGGGGCTTCACATTTCAAGGGATAGTTCTATTTTTTTGAATTAGGGTTGTATGAAGTACTTATACATAGTATGCTGTTTGGAGGAGCAGGCAGGAGGGCTTAATGTTTTTCTCAATGGAGTCACTTGATATGTACCTGATACAACGCCACTAAAATAAATCTAAACTATCCCTTTAACACTCAGTCACTTAAAGGTAAAGTAGCCGGTGATGTTATTGTCTAATGTTTAGCTTGTTTTTTTTCCCTGTTGTCCTTTTTCTCTTTGGTAAAATTATAAAAGGATGACCATTTCATTTGGGCTGACAGTCAAACCTGCTCAGTGCCCAAACTGCCCCCACCATTTGTTTGCCATGCAGTTTGTAATGAGGCATGTGGTAATTGCATTTGCAAAGCTTGGCTGGAAATGTGCTGATGGATTTGTACATTTCTCTCAGAACTGAAACATCAGTTTTACTGCACAGTTTTGATACAAAGTTTGTTTTAGATGGTTGATAGATTTTGCATGTTACTTATTTGAAGGATTAAGTCCGCCCTATTTTAGGTAAGCCTCTATCTTTGCACTGTAGTGTGTGTGAAAAGCAAAGCACTCTTCACCCTGCTGCTCCAGAGGACGTGATATCCTGCAGAATGTAAACAAAACATCCCAAGTTGGTTCCAGTCATCTCTCGCAGGCTGTTTTGTGATTAGCTTTGTGGAAAGGTTTCCGAGATAGAGACACTGGAAAACAGAGCACAAAAGGGACATTATTTAGCAGCTGCCCCAGTGCTACTCTAACAGATCTGTAGCTGCTGAAAGACGGGGTTTGTGTGTGCAGGAAAAGAGACGCAGCAGTACATCACACTGGAGAGGCTCAATGTGAGCTCGCTGCATTAGGTGCTACTGTGTGAACTTTAGGGGTATAATAAAGAAGTGAGTGAGTCATACACAAATGTGTTTTTGTATCAGTTTCAGCCTCACTTCTCCATCGAGGCTGACATGGCACTTTTTCCCCATATTCCCCTTCGACACAGAGAGGATCAGTCAGTTTGTGCAGAGGAAGAACGTGATGAGAATGTGTCCGGCTGGCTAGTACAATAACACCATTATCAAAATATCCCGCTCTATCTTGACCTTGAGGATTGGTTGTTTTGAATCTATAAAACATTGAAGTACTGCATTGTCTTATCGACTGTGTCACTTTGCAGGTGTGGACAAGTACACTCAGTTCAGCTGCGAAGCTTACAACCAAAAGGGTGTCACCACCTCCAGGGAAGCAAATATCAACATTAAAGGTGAAAACTGGCTCTTTTATTGGCTGTTAGACATTCCAAGCTGACGGTATACCTCCTTATTAGGGAGTTAATACTGTTTCTTTTGGTGTTTTTAGTGCTTCCCAGCCCTGTGTCTAATGTTACTGTGATGGAGAGGCAGTCCAACAAGCTGGTGTTGAGCTGGAGCCCCGGACATGATGGATTCTCTCCACTGACTAAATGCCACATCAGGGTAAGCCCCATGTCTGCTTAAACAGCTACTGCTTCATGTCTTCCGACTGATCCTCACGTCCTTTTGTTCCATCTAAGGTTAAAGAGGTGAGTCGGAGGAAGGGGGAAGTGATGACCACCAGGTTCATCAACGTCACCGTGCCACCGTTCCAGTGTGAAGTCCCCGGGCTGCAGGCCATGACGTGGTACAACATGAGCGTTTCCTGCAGCAACGAGGTGGGAGCCTCTCCTGTCACAATGTGGATCCAGAGCAACACCACAGAAGGAGGTGTGTGAAGGAAGCTTGGAGCAAGTGCAGGTTTAATTTTATCGCCGGTTGGTAATACTCCAGCAGATACGTGGCTGCAATACGGGAAAGTGATCCAAAATCTAATTAAATCCATCCCAGCGCACATACACACATTTCTTGCAGTTTGACTTCACAAGGCTTGGTCTGTATTTGCTTTGAAAACCACCTTACTTTTAAGAGGAGCCTCTGTGTTATGCTTCTTCTCATCACAGCAGATTCCTGTTTAGGTTTTGGGAACGTTGCACTATGTAATTAGTCTACAACTTTCCCATCCCAAATGTGCTTAATGTAAGCTTCCTAGCAGGATCAGCATGTTATAACTGGAATTTACGGAAATTGCACAACTACCTGCTTTGCCCGTGGCAAGTCCCCTTTTAGAAAAATGTCATCTCCACTAAAATCTCCATTCTTTTCCTGAAGGGTCACATAGGAAATAGGAGTGGTCTCACTGAAAAAAACACAGAGTTCTAACTGGGTGGAGCTCCTTTCAATTTCCTTCCTAAAGCCACCACAGGGGATATTTTAGTTGAAAGATTTGATATGCTGTGCCAGGAAATGACCACATACCAAACTGTAATCAAAGATTTCAATGGAGGGCCAGTCTTACTTTCCTTTTTTGGCTTTTAGGTTGGCATTTTATATGGAATCTCTTGTTTTTTTTAACCTCTCTTGATGATGTCTTAATTCCTCTGTTTTCCATGTCTTGTCGCACTCTCAGTGCCGTCAGTTTATCCCAGAAATGTCACCGCACTGCTGAATGACTCCTGGCTGGTGATCAGGTGGAAACCTCCCCCAGATGATAAGATAAATGGCATCCTGCGGGGTTATGATGTTATTGTCAGACATGGCACACAAGTGAATAAGGTGAGCTTGTCGACAACACAGTATTTCAAGATTTTGCCTTTTGTGAATAATGTTTTATTGAGTTGTCCTTGTTTATGTAGCAATCACAATAACATAGATTATTAATTAAGTATACATTTGAAATCAGAAGAAATGAATAGAATGGAAATAAAAGATAATTGAGACACATCATGCAAATTGATTATGTGCAACAAGACACACTTAAAAGTACATCACACACAGGAAATGCATCTTTCAGCACATATACAATTAACCTAACAATAACAAAGTAAAGTAAGTAAATGAAAGTACAAGCCTGCACTTCTCTACTTACACTGCATGTTGTCCCCTATGAATACTGTATGTTGTTTATTAAGTAATATATACAATCATAATGCTATTGTTCATACTTATTTTCATGGTGTTATCTTCCTTTTTTACGATGAAAGCTGATGTGTTATTTTTTCATCATTTCTGATAACAATGACTCATGTATGACAAATATGAAAAGAATGTGTCTTGCGTATTTGGGAATATGTGATCCTCCCTTTGTCCTGCCTACTGAACCTGAGGTCAGCTTCTCTATTATCTCTGTAACAACAGGCTTTCCACTCTTCTCAAGAATCCACAAGGCAGGGAAAGTCATTTACGAGAAGTGCCTTTATTTAAAAAAACACTCTCAAAGCAATAGCAGAGTATGTTTTCATAACCATTTCTTGTGTATACTTCTATTGTCCGGTGCATTATTCCATGACGCTGTATGTGCGTAGCCGTGCTTTCTGAAGTCGTGCTTCTCTGGTACAATAGTATGTTTCCCGTCCTTCCTGTCTGTGTTGGAGTTCAAGGAAGCTGATGGTGTGAAAACTGGCAATCTGTGTTTTTTTTGTTCACTACGTGGCTTTGAGTCACCACAGAGTGAATGGGACATGAATACAATGGGATGTGTGACATAGGCCCAGATATCCCTGTGCCATGTCCAGTCAGTTGGTGATGTCATTACACAAAAGCTCTGTAATCGCAGCAATGACTAGAAATGCCCCTAAAATCCCCTTATAGTGGACTACATTTTTCAGATACACCATTTATCTATAAATTAGAGGAATGAATAGTTACTGTTTCTTGTGTGTTGCATGGTAGAATTCACGGCGCCATCATCTTCTTTTGATTCCAGAAATTAGTTGAGGATTTGCTGTTGCAAGAACATTTAACCACAAGTTTGTCTGTTTGGGCCCCAGACATGATAGACCATTAATCATGGGTTCAGCGTTCCCGGTCCAACCGTCAGCACATTGGTACGGCAGAGGAACTCCGCCGTGTGTTGTTGTGAAATACAGCGCTGTGTCTGTCACATGTTCCCTCTCATTGCAGCACATGAGCTTATCCAGAAAGTTGCTCTCCTTCCCTTTTCTGTAGGGACTTTCATTATATATGTTAGTCACCAGTATAGTTCCCCAGGATTTTACAAAAAGGTTTCATATTGTAAGTGAAAACAGATTTGAGGGACTTTTTATTTGCATTTCTTGTTTGTTATAATGCATTAAGTGGAAATGAGAAAAGATGGTGTAGACGGTGAGAGAAAGGTCACAACATGCAGAAATGTTGTTCAAGTGTACAAAGTACAATGTTGCACAAATGTACAAGATGTTCTTCAACATGCTGACAGTGTCGCCAAAATATTCCTTAAGTACCTCTTTTCATTGGAAATCTGTGTCTGATTATCCTTCCTGTAAAGCTACGATATGTTCTTCTAACAACAGGTTGAATTCCACCAAGATAATGATTAACCCAAAGATATGTTTTTAAGAGGAATCTAATTACGACACAATCCACATTTAAATGGTCTGTGTGTTGTTCTGCTGTGTGTTCTTTCAGATCCACAGTTACAGCACCGTGGCCTTTGTAGATGTGCAGGAATTCAACACAACCTACAGTGTGGAGGTGGCAGCATGCACACAGGCAGGGAGCGGCATGGTCAGCCCACGAGTCTGGCTCTTTGTGCCAGCAGACAGTAAGCTGCTCTATTGATTTATCTCATCATCTGGGAAATGTTAATGTTATAATCTGACCAACGTAGTTCATGATGGATTGCACTATGCCAGAACATTACAGTCCTATGTTTAGATACTGTGCCTGTTAGGGTGTTATGCACTATTTTAGCAGCATGGCTCTTTGGATGCAGATCGATCGATCATTCAAAACTTTGGTCCAGGTGAAAATCTCATCTACAGGATGGTTTGCCATGAAACTTGACCTGTGATCTATAGGGAGAACACTCAAGGCTTTAGACTATTGTTTAAGTTAAAGCAATATTATGCAAGAATTGGTATTTTCTGCTATTTAGCACCCTATTGTAAAAATGAAAGCTGTACAGTGCATTTGTTATGTGCATTTGTCATGTTAGGTTTGTTTTGTTTTATATCTTATGGTTAAAAAATTGTTAACAACTTTGTCAACAAAACCAGCAACAACAGAGGCAGCTGAACCTGGTTCTGCTTCCTGTTAGCATTGGGATTAGTCACATATTCGTATTTGATACAATTTATGCACATGTTGCTGTAATCTTAATTTTGGGGGAAAAATAAACTTATACGAGCTAAAATAGCTGACATAACATTGCTACAGCACAACCATAGCTATATATTTCAGATAACTAATCCTCATTTAATGCAATTCTTATTCTGCTAAATGTTTTTCTTTATCTTTGATCTTGTGAATCATTTCTTCCTCTTCCCATCCCAGAATCGACGGTGTACCCATCATCCAGCCCTGACACCAGGGTCCCAGACTCTGTGTACGTTGTGCTGGGCGTGGTGTGTGGCTTCTGTCTTCTGCTGCTTATCCTCTGGGGGGCTATCTGTGTACACAACAGGACTTCTGACTCTTGGTTTGGGTATGCTAACAATCCTTCACCTTCTGTGCAAACATGATGTTGATTTAATTACCAGCCTCGCTTCAAGTGTGATTGTTTTATCTTTGCGGTTGCTACAGATCACTGTATTTGTGACTCATTTGTTTGCATGGTTTGTCTTTGCTTTAAAACAGAAAGAGTTAAAGCTGTAGTTCATTGTGTTGTGGACCCTGGGTTTTGAGTGATCTCTCTCCAGTGGCTGACAGTAGTAGGACTTTAAAAAACTCAACACTTCCGGACTCTGTTAATAAACTGCCTTAGCTTCCTCTTAATCACCACTGTCTGCACCTGAGGACTGTAATAACTGCAGCTGGAGAAATGAACAACAAGCAGCTGTTAATCCTCTGGAATTCATTATTATGAAGTGACTCAGTGCTGCCGCGCAGGATACGGACAGGAATGTGTCACAGGCTGCAGATAGGAAAACAGTATGTGACCTCAAAGTCAGGAAAGAAACAACTGAGAGAGCTTCCTCCTCACTACGACCACCTCTTAGTGCTGAGCTGGAATGACGTCTGCTCACTGTTCAGCATTGTCTTTTCCCTGTCTCCCCCTGCAGGCGGGTGTTCGGAGGTGGAGAAAAGCCGCAGCCTTTTGTGCAGTACAAACCGCAGAGATCCTACAACCGCTCAGTAATAGGGATCACACGTATGTTCTTGAATATTCAGTGTAAATGTGTGCAGAGATTTGTATTGTCCTGCTGAGGGCACATTTTTAGATACACAATAACTTGAGTGGGTCCTGTCTGCAGTTGGGAACCTGGGTATCAGTGAGGACCTGCAGGCCAAACTTCAGGACGTGATGGTCATGAGGAGCTTGCTCTCCATAGGGAAGGTTCTTGGAGAGGGTGAGTTTCATTTTCAACCATAGGAAACATTCATATCCACATGGTTAAATAAATACAGATAATAATGTGCAGAGTATGACATTTTTGTGATTCAGGTGAGTTTGGGTCTGTGGTGGAGGGCCATTTACGACAACCAGATGGAACATCAGAAAAAGTGGCTGTGAAGACGATGAAACGTGAGATAACACTAAAAGAAAACCGTTCATCATCTATAACTAAGTGGAAATGGTTGTTAATTGTTCTCTCTTTCTTCAAACAGTGGATAGCTTCTCTCAAAGGGAGATTGAGGAGTTTCTGAATGAGGCGGCCTGCATGAAAGATTTTAACCATCCTAATGTCATCAGACTGCTTGGTACGACTCATATATACCTCTTTAATCACACTTCCTCCGTGTTCTTCTGCACGTCCTTACATTATTGCTGCATATTGTCTCTTCCTGTTTAGGTGTGTGCTTGGAAGTAGGTGCAGGAAACTTTCCAAAGCCCATGGTCATCCTGCCTTTCATGAAATATGGAGACCTTCATAGCTTCCTGCTGCGCTCACGCCTGGGAGAGAGTCCAGTGGTGAGATTTTGGAAATCCACAGAAGCTTTTTTTTCTTGCATGTGACATCACACTTCAGAGAGCTTTCTAGATGGAGGGCAGGTCATTAGACAAACACTTCTCAAATACCATGGATTCGACCAATCAGGAAATCATGGGCTTCTTTTGAGTCCTGAAAAAAGTACATAAAGGGGAGAAGTAAAGCTCACAGATCCTAAGTGTGAAGGGGCAGATTCAAATAACATTAAGTTGCATTAAAAATGCTTGGGTTGGTATTGCCATGTCATTTCAATATGCTGTAACAACTTTTGTGTGTTTTTTAGTCACAGTTGTTGTGAACCCAGTCCCACACGGCATAGTTAGAGTCCTCTAGACTCTTGCATGCCTTCATATGTCCGGCTGTGTAGCTTCAGCTTTGTAGGACGCCGCCGTTTGTAATGACGATTTCCACTCACAATAGGCAAATCGGCCGAGTAGTGGGAAAAACTTCCTTCCTTTTTATTTATGATAATAGCTGCTGATACCCGCTCATTCAACAGTTATGACACTTATGTTGTCACTTTCCTTTTAGTCATGTGATTGCAAACAAGCTATTCCAGCTCATATGTTATTATTTGACTGAATTGTGTCTGTTTTTCCTCAGTTCTTGCCCACTCAGACGCTCCTGAAGTTCATGGTGGACATCGCTTTGGGCATGGAATATCTCAGTGGTCGTAACTTTCTGCATCGTGACCTGGCGGCTCGCAACTGCATGTATGTTTTAAAAACAACATTTTTCTTATGTTATGTTTATATCATGAAAGATTTGCTGTTCCTGTTTATTCTTACGCCCGTTCCTTATTTATCTTACAGGCTGCGTGATGACATGACAGTGTGTGTGGCAGACTTCGGCTTATCTAAGAAGATCTACAGTGGGGATTATTACAGGCAGGGCAGAATAGCTAAAATGCCTGTGAAATGGATAGCAGTAGAAAGTCTGGCAGACAGAGTTTTTACTGTAAAGAGTGACGTGGTAAGTACTTCCATGTGCTCCTGTCTCTTCCAGTAACAACAGTCATCTCTATATAGTGTCCCGTCAGTAAAAGAAGAACTAACCACTCATCCACACTCTCTGTTTCGCTCATTTCTGCCTGCTGCTACAATTCCCAAACCATTTCTGTGAGATCTACGCAGAGCAGTCTGCTGACTTTACACAGCACTAATTAGTCAGCCTTCCTGTTAAGAGTTTGGTAATTTTGGGATTTTTATCTTTTGCGTTTTTTTTCTCTGCTTTTGAAATTTTGGAATTCTAAAGGCAGTAAATAGCTTTTGTGCCATTGTTTGTGTTGTTGGCAAACAGGCAGAATTCATGTATCTGAATGGAAAATTATATGTTTATCCCCCATATTGTTGCATAAAAATCTAAACTGGAAAGGGAGGCTTTTTTTTTTTTACACAATTATCCTTTTAAGTAAGGGTTCATCTAAGAAAGTCACACTTCTAGACAGCAGAGAACATAACAGTTTGTGTTATGCACTGCAAGTTTTTCACATGATGAAACAGAAATATCATCTTACTTTAATATTTTGTGTCACGCAGTGGGCATTTGGCGTCACCATGTGGGAGATCGCTACCCGAGGCATGACGCCATATCCCGGCATCCAGAACCATGAGATTTATGACTACCTTCTTGAAGGACAGAGACTGAAGCAGCCAGGAGATTGTCTGGATGAGCTGTGAGTGTTGTTTCTTCTTGGCAATAATGTTGAATTTGGCTTTGATTTTATTGGAGGTGAGCAAATCAAAGTCAATACAGACTAAAAAGAATGAAGAATGTTGTCAAAACCTTCCAGAAATTAGGGTACTTTTGACCAATAAAATATGGAAATTTTATATATTTACAATTAATAAAAATATGCAAATATGCAAGCTTTTCACAGATAAACACCTTTAAAAAAATCCTAAATATAAAGGAAAATAATAATACCAATAATACTTATTGCAGCTTAGGTAGTGTAATGTTGTCCTCCTTTATAAATGCTGCAGAAAACTACATGCTAAACTTGAACACCTTGAAGGTGTTTTGCACTTGGGGTTCAGACCACTTTTTCACTTCTCCTTATTTTGGCTCACATCCAGTCCAACAAACAAAATTACTATCAAAAAGATTTTAACACAATCCCACTGTGGTCATGTGCAGTGAAAGTAGAAACTGAAAATGCTCCATCTTTCAGATGTGTTTTTCAATGTTGAGGTTTTACTGAAATTATTGTCTCCAATGTCTTTTGTTAGCTACTTCCAAAAAAAAGTATCTTTTAAAAGATTTATGAAAAGAGTTATTTGCTTTATTTACCTGTGTGTAGGTATGAGATCATGTACAGCTGCTGGAGGGCCGACCCACTGGACCGACCCTTATTTCCCCAACTGCGAGAAATGTTGGAAAAGCTAACAGAAAAGCTCCCCGAGTCTTTCAGCAAGGACGATATCATCTATATTAACACCAGCTTTCCTGAAGAAGACCCTGATGGTGAAACGCTTCCTGCAGTTCACCCACTGTTCAACTCGTCTCCGTCCTGCAGCCATCATGCAGCAGAAAATTCAGTAGTTACTGCGGACATTCATGGGAGCCTGGAGGATGAGGATGATGAGGGTGATGATCGTTATGTGGTGGTGATCTCCTCAGATCCGTCCCTGAGATCTACTGCAGCAGACACTCCTCTTTTGTCAAGTGATGGTTTAAGTCAAGCTAATGGAGACACGGTTACGGATGGGACGGCTATGGACCGCAGCTCAAGTGACACTTCTTTCCTGCTGTAACGATTGGTACCCAGCAGATCAAAACTGCAATAAAACTGCCACCGTGGTTCCTCAGTACTAAACAGTATGCCTCAATGCACTGGGAGCACCTTGACATTTCCTGATGTGGACTTTCTGTAGTATTGTCATGTCAGCTGTGTATGCTTTACATGGCCAGCATTTGTGTCAGTGTTAGGAATGTTGTCTGTGTTTGTCAGCATCAAACATGGTCCAGCACATGTTCCATAAGCTTAAGATACACTAAACTGTGAAACTGTTTACTGTATTGATTTTGTGTTTCAATGTAAATATAGAAATGTACAGAGCATTTGTAAAGTGATCTTATATACTGTAAAATAGGTGATTCATAGATTTCTTTAAGACTTCATTAAAATAAGATACATTTTGCCAAGACTCCCTCACATTAGATACTGTGTTTATACTATCATTTAATAAAATATTATTATAGAAGCAAATGTTGTGAAAGCAATAGTGAAAGAAATATTCAGATATTTTATTTAACTAAATAAAGTGATACTTCAGTGTAAAAATACTCTATTACAAGTAAAAGTATCAAAATTCTACTTCAGTAAAAGTACAAAAGTATTTGCATTAAATTAGATTAGTAAATAGTAAGTAAAGTAAATTTCAGAAGAATGTATATTATATTATTAAATTATAATTACATAATACAATATTTGCCTTGTGGAAGAGTATAATTATAAAGTTCCTAAAACTGGTACCTCTAAATTGAATTTCCACCACTGAGTAAAAGTAGCAGCTACAACAATGGGAAAATATACATCAAAAGAGCTGCACTAAAATACTTGAATGGAAAAATAAATATATAATCTGGAAATTGGTATTGACAATAACTATACATTTAATCTACACAAGCACAGTCTGAAAGCTAATGCATAGCATGTAGTATGTATTCTGTCATGTACTAGTTAGTATATGAGAAGACTTAAATTGTATATGTTGCAGCATCAATAGCACCATATCCTGAATCATTTTCTCACAATGAAAATACTTAGGTTAAAAATGTGTATCAAAACTGTATTCATATAGAAACTCGCAGTTGTGAAATCTGTTTCCTGATCCAGGTCACCACGTTTAAAGTTTGGATGTTACTGAACAACAGGTTCATCTCTCTGCCCTCATACTGCACTTTGATGTGGATCATGCAAGTGTACTGCGGTCACACTATACAAACCTGCGGTCACACTATCTACACTGCAATCGATTGCGCGTCTGTATCGCTACCGTACACAGTGTTGTAGGCGCGCAATCGGTTTTTAAGTGGAGAAATAGTGCGACCGCTGCTCTATAATGAGAGCATGAGCGCAGTGCTCTACTCAAGTGTGATGTGAAACAAAGACTTGACAGAAAAGCTGAGGGTCTAGCAGTCGTGTCAGCATAAGACTTTTTAAAATAATAATATTTTAAAAAACAGCCCGTCAAACTCAACGGCAGGTGTAACTGAACAGGTAACGTCCTCCCGGTCTTCCAGTGCGCCTCCTGCAGGGAAGTGTCCACTCCCACACCGACATGGCTGCTGCAGTCAGGATGAGGACGTGGATCTGTCCGACCAGAGGACTTTTTAATTCATGGGCAGTCCTTTTTGTAGTTTTCCTCATCAGTATAAATGAGGCTGCCGCAGCACCAGAGACAGGACTTTGGAAAATCTCAGTTGTAAATGTGAGTATGTCACTGAAAACACTGGATAACTGCAGCACCGGCTAGCTAATGTTAGCTACAATAGCCTTGTTATGCTCGCTATCAGCTGTGAGTGTGGGGACAGTCGTGTAATCTGTCCTGCTTTTATGGTGTCACGTTAATCACTCTGTATTTGCTGTCCTTAATAGATTTGGATTAAGTGTTCCTACCGAAAGAGCCGCTCATGTTGTTGGCTAATTAGCAATAGCCTTGTGGAGAAGGGCTAATATGTACTTTAAGGTTAGCCATTGGCTAACTAGCTGGCTTGAGCTTATCTGAGACAGCTGTCCGGTTACTCTTTGATATTTAGCGGAGTTCCCGAGAGATACCGTGATATATATCTTCGTCTTATGTCCTTTATCGTCAACCTCAAACATTTAATGGTCGTGATAAACATGAGAACACACCCTGAAAGTCAATTTACAGTCAAATACATGTACAGTGGAGTCCTTCTCCAGTTTATAAGGCAAAGCTCCCAGGCGCTACCCAAGGAGAACTAGAAAGCCTTGATCAATAATTTAAGTGTGGAGAAGTTTCAGATTTCCTCTGTTGGTGTCTCTGTATCTAGTTGCAGTATAGGGTGAGCTGAGAGGCATGGTGCAACCTGGAGAGGTCACCATTCTGTTACTGACCACAGACAGACCTTCACACCTAGTGGCCAAAAGTTTCTGATCCAACTGATCCACATGTTTTTCCTCCTAAAATATAGCCTGGGATTGAACCAAGTCCAGCACTAACCATTGTTGTAGGAGTAGAGCTGACAATGAATGAAATTTGGTCAGTCCTGGACAGGTGCATAAATTAACAGCTAAGTGCATATCAGACAAAATTGTGGCTATAGACAGAGTGTAATTGAAATCAAGTCTGTCCTGATGTGTTGTTCTCATAAAATGACATTGCAATGCTAACAGAAAAGAAAACAAATTGTGTGCAGCCTTCCTGAGCCCCATCAGCCTAAATGATGAATCATATCAAACATGCTATTTATTAATCAATAACATGAGATAACCCTTCATTGTGCTCTATCTCTTAAACTTGATTTATCTATCCCGCAGACCTCAAGAGCACTGCTGTTAAGGAAATCAATGTATAAAGACACCAACATTGAAATGAAAGGTAAGACATTGAAAATGTTTTAATGAGTAAACACAAAATGAGCCCCTTGCTGTCCCTTGTGTTTATCATCACTTGTGTCTTTCAGTTGTGCCTGTTAGCTGTCCTGAGGAGCTGACCTTCTCTATTCACTGGTATTTAAAATACTACCCCTGTCACAATGAATTCAACAATATTGAAGTAAGTAGAGAAGATATAGTCATCCTAGTTATAATCCGCCTATCTAGACTTGATTGTTTCTGAATGCTGAATTGTGAACGTCCTTGTCTGTAGGAAATGTACGAGAAAACACCTTTAAATCGTGGGGAGGGGCTGGATCCAAATCCCCTCGGGCAAGGAGAGTGCATCGAACACAGACACAGTCCCATAACATGCAACAGTGCACTGCGCTCCTTTCCAATGCTCAGAGTACGTTTGTTAGATTACACTTGTCAGCATAGTCACACACTTTGCATCATGGCATTTATTATCTCTCAACATTTGGTAATTGTGTGTTTTTCAGAAAGCAAAGGCAGATCCACGCCCAGTCAGTCCACCTGTTGAGGGTGAAGTGCCTGTAAGAAAACATCCTTTCTCTTTGATTTTTAAGAGAATAATGCAAGTTAGATGTACTATGATAACAGAATAATCAGCTTCTATTTAGTGTCTTTAACTGTTAGTGTTTTGTTTAGTGTTTCTTTAAATATTTTCTACATGCATTGTATTAAAATATTTTTTAAGTGATTCAAATGCATACTTTTTGTAATACTGCAGGATGAAAATGAAACCAGATGGATGACTGAGGAATATGACAGCAGCAGTGCAAAGAACGGCAGTGTAAACATCCAAGACAACGTCATAGCCACCACGTGGAAGGACGGGCCTTACCTGCTGGTTGTTAAGATCGTGTCTAATAAACCGGAGGCCAACTGGAATTTAACAGGTGAGATGAAAGAGATAATTACACCCTGTCTGTCATTATCTTCTTTTGTTTTTTGGGAAGCAGAGGTGACCTTATGTCATGGTGCATGGACTCATAAAAACTTATCACCACCAGAAACGCGTTGTTATGTGTTGAGAAGCATTTGTCTAATGTCTGGATTTTTGTTTTTCCAGTTGATGTGGTGATGAAAGGCAGCCACGGCTACATTTCTATCACAGAATGGCCTCTCATGATTGTAAGTAGATGACTTGAGAAATCAGTTTTGTTTGAAACATGAATTTGCAAAATCACGTTTCCATGATTCTTTCCTGGCTCTAATGAACATTTGTATTTTATTTTTTGGTTTATGCATGCTTGTTATGACACAACAGATTAGTCTCTTGCTTTAAAGGACAGTTCTCCACAGTCGCTCTGGTCAGTCCAGTTTCTACAGCCCACATTTTTTATAAACTTACCAGCAACAGTTCAAACCTTAGCAAGTCACGCTGAAGCTGAATGTCCGCTCTCTGAAGAGAAAAACAAGACGTTTTTGGACGAACTGTCCACTTATTCTTAGTTTTCCTTTTTGGTCTCCGGCTAATGAAGAACAACTGCTCCCATATGTGTTTATGTAGACTAATCCGTCACTGTCTGTTTGTAGTTCTACATGGTGATGTGCATAGTGTACATCCTGTACGCCCTGCTGTGGTTTATCTGGGCAGCGTGCTACTGGAAGGATCTGCTGAGGATCCAGTTCTGGATAGCAGGGGTCATATTTCTCGGGATGGTGGAGAAGGCTGTCTTCTGTGCCGAGTATGAAAACACTAATGCTGTCGGCTCTGCCTGTGAGTGTCTACAGACCTTCATTACCTATTTCATTAGTGAGACAGTAAGACGTTTGATTTTATAAATCATTTCCCCCTGTTCCTGCTACCTTCAGCTCCAGGATTGTTGATCTTTGCCGAGCTGGTCTCTGCCCTCAAGAGGACTTTGGCTCGATTGCTCGTCATCATCGTCAGCCTCGGCTATGGCATCGTAAAGTATGTCAGCATGTATTTGAACACAGCTTCTGTTTGTTTATTGAAAAACCCTAAATTACTGTACAAACAAAATCAGGCCAAATCTGAACCCCAAGCAGTTTCAGGGCTTTCTTTGCTCCTGTGACATTTTACTCACGGTGGGCTTGTTTTTCACTGCAATACATAGTACAAGTACTTCTATGGAAACAGCACAATCATGGCTAGTAGGAAGAACTCAGTTGTGGCTTTCAGAGGGTTCACGGTTTTCTTTTCTTTTTGTTTTTTAGGCCTCGACTGGGACAAGTAATGCACAGAGTCGTGGGGCTCGGAGTTCTCTACTTTGCCTTTGCGAGCATTGAAGGTGTCCTGAGGATTACTGGGGTGAGTTGTGTTCTCTTTTTGAAAATTGAGCGCAGTCTATTCAAATGTAAACAATAAAGAAATGCCTCACAGAAGCTGAAATTCAAATAGCTCTTTTAATCAAACCAACAGTATATATATATATGGATATAGATGTATAGATAACAATTTGAACCAAAGGAAAGTAAACCATTAGATTTTTTGCCAACCAGCTTGTTTGTACTGAAAATCACAACAGAACTTAATAAAGTATCTGGTGAACCAATGAGACGACTCATTGTTTCACCACTGTTTTATTGCTCATAACCTCATGAAAAAAATTACGATGAATTGGTAGTGCAGTAATAAAGCTTTGTGGTTTGTTGTCAGATTGTGTTTTGAAGTAAAACTGACATCACAATTTGTGCATTTTCTTGATTTGTCGGGGGTCCAAAAATCAAGGGTCGAGACAATGGCCCTGCTCTTATTACAGCTATTGTTCTGGCTGTGTTTGACTCCGGCGCCATCTGGTTCATATCCTTCCAGTGTTCTCCTCAGCAGCACCAAGTGTCGAGAGTTATTACACCCTCGTGTATTTGTTTATTCACTGAGCCCGAGATATTTAGAGATTTCTTGCCTTTTGGGTTGGATTGGTGTTGGTGTTTTCTTCTTTGGCCTTTGGTGAATGGATCTATATTTTACTGGCTGTGCTGCCTTTATATCTCCCATCCTATCGATGATTTTTCTACGTCCTTCTCCTCTTCCTTGTGCCCTCTGGTCCTGCTCTATCCTCCCTTCTAGGCGAAAGACTCTGACTTGGCCCTGCTGGCCAACATTCCCCTGGCTCTGCTTGACTCCTCTCTATGCTGGTGGATATCCTTTTGTGCCCCACAACCTTTCCCTGTGTGGTTCCCCTCTGCTCCTCGCCTCCTCCCTCACATGATTAGAGCAGCAGAGGTTTAGCTTCCTTTCCCTGATAATTAGCACTTAAAGCACTTACATCTAGCAGAGGGATATACTTCAACTCAGAACAGAAAGAAATATCTGCAAATTAATTATTCATCTTCTACTGAAATTCTGGTTGATGAATTAACTGCTGTTGTCATTGCTTCTTTTTTTGACATTTTGCCATGTTTCCATCAATGGACATTTTTAGTGGCTGAAGTCCAGCCTCCACCCTTTTTGCTGGGTTCACAACAAACACAAAGAAAATTTTCACCGTATGCTATTTGCACAAGCATTACTCACATAAAACACTTGTAGATACCAACAACGTTTCTTTCCATCATCAACCTTTGCCGAAATAATAACTATTGCTGCTTTCAACCTGTTGTGAAAGTTCCAGATAAATCTGGAAACCAAACATCTCCTCTTTCAGTTACAATTGCAATAGACATGTTAAAAGTATTCCCAAATAACTACATCATGATGGCTATATGTAAAAAGTTTAAATTCATGCTTTGTCAGGTCTGTCCGCAAGAGGTCAAGCAAACAACTGTGTGACTTTTTTCACAGTGGACAATGCTTTCCCTTGTTTGTACATTACTTTGTATGTTATCGAGCCTCACAAAGAATTTGCTCGGTGTTTGGTGTGAACACATCATTACAGGTGGCCCTGGGTTTTACTTGGGTAATATGGATCAAATGCTCTATTGCAATATTTAATTTAAATGTGTAATAAATGTCCTGCAACTTTAATTGAGAAATTGTTGATTAAAGCAATTGATTAAACACCAGCAGCCAACATTTAAAATACAAACATCGTTAGATACACCTAGTTAGAACTGGGTAGAGGCATTTTAAATGTTAACTTCCTTTTTCAGCTTATTCTAAAGGTAAAAACTGTTACAAATCACCAGAGTGCCACTGGTTCACCTTAATTTCCTTGTAGTTCTAGTGAAGTAAGCATTTTGTTTATTTTATTAGTGTCCGGAGGAAAACCTTATTCACACGTAGATGTTAGAAATGAATCCCTCTGATTAATTTGTCATATGGTTTGTATTTAATATCCACCACATGTTTACCTTGACTGCCACTAACATCTTTGTCAGCCTGGCACAAACCATCAAGACTCTGAAGCTGAGGAGAAACCCTGTCAAGTTGTCTCTCTACAGACACTTTACAAACACACTAATATTTGCTGTCATTGGTAAGTGATACAGCCACACACACATAATACAACACTCTGGGTCAGTGCTCATTATTTCCAGTTATTTGTAATTTTAATAAAGTAAAACAAACTAAAACGTTGCCCTTTTCTCCCTCAGCTTCCATAATTTTCATGGGTTGGACAGCAAAAAAGTTTCGCCTCGCAGATTGCCAGTCTGTGAGTATAGTTTTGCGCGTTCAACAGCAGTAATGTGAGAGAAAGTCATAATTTCATTTAACAGATATTTGTGACTTTTTGTGTGAAGGACTGGATTGAGCTGTGGGTGGAAGATGCTTTTTGGAGGTTTTTGTTCTCAGTCATTCTGTTCGTCATAATGTTTCTATGGAGACCGTCTGCAAACAACCAAAGGCAAGTAGAGCATTGACTGCTAAGGTCACCAACATGAGCTGAACTTGGTGTTTTTCCTGTGCTTTATTAACCACCTCACTGCAATATTCAGGTATGCGTTCACACCTCTCATTGACGACTCTGACGACGAGGAGATCGAGGAGTTCATCGCCTCTACAAACCTCGGTACTGTAAGATCATGGGAGCATTTCTTTAAAGCTGAACAATAAAATGTGTTGAGTGACTACATATTTTTTCTTTTTTCTTCACAGCTGATGGCATTAAGTTGAGAGCTAAAAACGAGACCAATGGCACAGTGAAGCCTGCAGAAACAAACCCAGTGAGTGACACGACGGCACACTTGGTCTGGAATATTCCTGTTGATTAGTTTATTAAGTGTGGTTTATTAAAAATGATAAGAGAAAGGAAGTTCAGGAATTGCAGCTGTACAAGTGTCACAAATTTCAGCAGATGGCAGTGTTTACTTTTTTTTCATCCTCTTTTTCCACTTGTCCAGGAGGAGGACTTGAAGTGGGTGGAGGATAACATTCCTAACTCTCTGACTGATGTGTAAGCATCATATCAAATGTGTATTTATGAATGCATCAAGGTCTATCGTACCATATTATATGAGATACATGTGATTCTAACGGCCTCTCTTTGTTCCTGTTGGTCACTGCAGAGCTCTGCCAGTCCTGCTCGACTCAGATGAGGTAAGACTTACTTTAGACTCTATAAATAAATATAATAACAGGTTTCATGCACCTTATTTCTTAACCAGAGACTGCTGGTTTACATCTGTGGGGATGAGTAACTTTGTCCAAAAACAGAAGAGAGAAACTTGCTTGATAATGTTATGGGACTCAGTTTGGAGCTGCATTAGTGGCAATATGGTGACTGACTTCAGGTCATTGTGACATGACCCACAGTGAGTTCTTTTCAGGCTTTTAGGCACTTTTTTTTTTAGTTCATACCTACTTTGAAATAAAGCATGCATTAGCTAATGATTAGCAAAACCCCTGTCCTGGACAAGGCTTATCCAGTCATAGCTTCAGTCTGTCAGGATTTAGATTTCTCGCTCATGGCCTTGTAGTAAGAGCAATGCTCTGCATTAAAAGACGACTACTAATTGACTTTGTCTAAAAATTAGCTGGCTTATTGCTTATTAGCTTCCCTGCAAACCAGAGGAACAAGATGCTATTTCCATCACAGCTGTGTGGTCATGAGTACATTAACTTCAGTAATAAAAAGAGAAAATCCACCAGCGACTGTTGTCGTTTCATCTGGCAAAGTTGAACTTCACTGCCCGAAATGAGAAGTCTGCTATTATCTACCTCTGTCTAAAATTCACGACCCTTAGTTGAAGCAATTTCTACAAATTTTGGATGGTTCAGTTGCCACTGTTATTGTGAACTGCACATGTGCTCTGCCAGAGTGGAAAGCTTGACAGGCAAGGTAACAGTGAGGCTCAGTGAATGGTAGAATAATAGGCAATAATAGTGGTTTTCAGGGGGTCTGACAGTGAAAATGAAAACTTGATATCTTGGGCAAAATGTTTCATTAATATTTGCATATTATTTCACAGGAAATCATGACGACCAGATATGAGATGTCAAAGCTGGAGTGAGGCGAAACATTTCCACACATGGAGGGAGGACATAGCAGCCGTCCCTGACTCTGCAGCAGGGTTTTCTCCAGTCAGGTGGTAGTAGTGGTGGTGGTGGTGGTGGTGGAGTGCCATTTAGTTTTTCAGGGGATCTTCCCGTACGGCTTCTTCTTCACTGGGTGGTGCAGGCCACAGTTAAGGGGCAGCTCTGCTCACTTCCTCCACTTCTCAAGAGCAAAAGACTCTAACAGAGGAAAACTGTCTTTTCACTGACCAACTGGTTCACCGTGTCCCTGATTCTGATCAGTTTCGAGCCTTTCTTTCCAAAGAGAATGTTTCATTTTATATTAAGTGCTGTATTTATTTCTGTTAAGTTCTTGTGAATTTATTTTATCAGAGAATTAAGAACAGTGGGCCTCGTGCAGAAACGTACTTGCTAATATATGTTAAGTGTCTTTTTGCAGATGTTATTGGTTGGTTGTAAAAAAAAAAAAAGCTTATTTATGATGAGAAAATAATTAAAAGCCTTTTTTTTTCTCAGTAATTAACACCAAGGATGATTTATCTAAGCTATTTTTGCAACCAGAAGTGACAGAGAATTTTTCTTTATGTATAAATATATAATTGTGAAGTTGGGTAAACTGTATGTTTTTCATGTGACCGAGTGTCTGACGCACACTACTTTATTTTCTGCTAATATTACAATTTGAGATGAGAAGTTCAAACTCTTTGAATAGGACATTTGCTGTTATGCACTTTGAAGATCAAAGCTGTGCCTACATGTTGTTGTGCGAGGCCTCATCTGTTCAGGTAATAGGTTTGAAGGTGTCGTCACGTCTCTGGCATCCTCAGTATTCATTTGTGAACGAGTGTGAGGAGTGAAGAAGCACAAACAAGTGATTTGTACCATTTGAATTGAAATGTAACTGGGTCCAGCGGTGTAGATTTGGGGATTTGCAGTCATGTTTTGAATCTACTGTATGAGTGTGGGTGGGTGGGCAGTTTCTTTGTCTTCTGAAGTAAGAAGCAATATACTGTTTGTATGTTAATAATTTTATTATTTATTTGTGTTTCAAGTGTACTTATGATTTGTTAAAGAGCGTGTTTTCCCATGTTTACTCTCAAGTGTGTTTACAATGTGTGCTTCCTTCTTTTTTTCTTTTTTTTTTAGATATACTGGACCCTGAACAATCTCACCATGTTAAAGGCAAACAGCAAACTGCAGCTTGTTTCTTATTGCTTTGCTGATAAAAAAAACCATTCATGGTGGTTTCACAGACACCTTAATAACATTCATGTTCTGTCAAAATAGTCTTAATATTTTTTATTTGTTTCTGAAAATGGCTGCCCCGGTGTTTCTGTCAGTGTAAAGTTGGAGTTGTCTCTCTGTTCATGTGTGTAAATGTAACAGCAGGACTCGTCTGTCTAGGACATCCCATATTATGACACGTTAGATAAGTTATGAGTTTAGCGTAATGACACTGTTTTTTTTATTGGTTGGAAACCTGGAATAATTGTGCTTATTATGGCAAGCTGTCCTTCTGTTATATAAAACTGCAGACACCTGCAGTGGACCTTGATTATTTGTACAGATGGGTTTTGGCTGATTCCTGTTATTTCATAATTCCACAGGTGGAGAGGTGTCTGGATAAAATGACTTGTCTTATTTTTGTTCATGGGTGTCACGAAGAACTGGGCTTGAACTTTTCATACCAGCAGTTTTCTTCTTTCTTCCTTCTCAGGAAGTGTGTACACTCGGATTAAATATCAATTTAACACAGGAGAATGTTTGTTTCCTGGTCTATGATTTTCAGTATTAATTTGGCAATAAAAAGAAAACATATTTTACCACCGTTGTGATTTTGTTGCATCATCACTTTATACTAGTTGTTGGACTTGTTTGTAGGTTTTTTCATCAAAGAAGACAAGCCTGCTGAAGATCTCTGCTGCAATATTTGGGTCTAAAAGTCCAAATGTTACACCAGAAATACCTCAAAGTTATTAAGAAATCACCAATAAAACCATCATGATGACTTTGTGGACATAAACAGGAGCCCTGTGGGCCCAGAGCCAGACAGACCTGGATCCTCCATCTAGGTAACCTGCTACATGAATTCATTTTTACAACAGTTTTCTTGTGAATCCATGTATGCTTCCCATCCAAGCTAATTATAAAACAGTATGGTATTTGTCTCAAACATGAAAAAAAAAAAAAGTGTAATTCTTTTACAATTATATGTCACTTCAAAGTCAGAGACAAAAGTAACAGGACCTTCTCTTCTGCTTTCCTACAGGCTCACAGTTTTCTGGATTTCTTCCAAACATTTATCCCACATGAAAGATGATCCACAGCTGACCTCTCCCCTTTCCTGGATCATGGAAGTACAGTGGAATTCCTCTACAATACCTTTCATTCTGGACTAACCCACCAGCCACGCAAGTGTGTCTTCTTTGTTCTGATGGAGATGACTCCACTACCAATTATCCATTTTTTTTTTGAAGAACTGTATCCCTTTAGATGCCAGTTAACATGTTATCTATTTTGATTTTGTTTCTATGTGTTTGTCATTTTGTCCAGAAGCACTAAGAGGAACATCTGAAAGAGCAGTAGAGTCTCTACGCTCTGTGACTCTGACGTACAACAAGTGTAAACCACACTCTGTGCTGGCTTTGCCTCAAGGTCAGTACTCTATATTTTTATCATTACACTGCAGCAAATGGCTTGTGTTATGTAGCTCAGCGCTCTCCAGTTGTCTCTGGCAATATGTCCTTCCGCCTCACAATGGATGAAACATGTGAACATCAAACGGCCCAAGCACAAAGGCTGCAATGTGAGTCCTCTGGTGCAGTTACTGAAGGAAAGTTTGCCCACTGCCATTAAGGCATGCTGTCGTTTTCAGAGCAGCGTGCACTGTCATGTGTTTTGATTCTCACCGTCCACTTTCTCCTGGAAGCATGCAGCTCTTCTGGCCCCTTTTATTGCAATGTAAACCCCTGGATGGAGACGTGAGAGGGGGACAGAGTGAAGGAAGTTAACAGAACACATGTGGTGAACATTAGTCTCTTCTTTCTCTAACAAATAGACGCACTAAAATGGGACGGTTCCTTGTATTGAAGTCAAAGGGAAATACTGTGAAACTCCTTTTGTTTCTGAGACATGTGGGAAATGCTGTTTTGGCTTGTATTGTCTGTGCTTGAAGGGTTGTATTATAAAACACACATTCCTCCTCTCTAACCCTTTCATCCATTCAGTCAGAGAACTTTTTATAGCCATCCAGCGTTCATTCATCAACTGTGCGTTGGTTTGAATTTCGCTCATTAAAATTCACTCATATTGGATGTAGAATGAAAACGAGCACTGCCACGAGGACATTTAATAGCACACTGCTCAGCATCAAGTGAGGTAGTTCTAACAAATACTGAAATGTTAGACTTTATTTCAGTTATGCAGAGACAATTAAAATTCCATATAAATTGTGTAGTGCATTTGCAAGCTTGCCAAACGATCTTTGATTCAGGATATAATGATTTCTGGGTAACATACAGAATATGAGTAACAGTGGAAATATGTCCAGGTACAGTACTGCATCTACTGTTTAAAAAAAAAAAAAACTCCCTTAGTATAACGGATGGTGCCTACAAACAAGGCAAGCTAGTACAAAAGAAAAACAAATATACAGTATATGTTGCAAGATAAACATGTGGCGTACAGTATGTTACAATGTAAAAACCAGCAATAATATGTCCAATAAATTAGAGCCACAGGAGCACTAATGTCTTACAGGGATTTATCATCAATGAAGCAGGGGCAGTGCATCAGCCCCGGGGCCAGACCCTGAGCTACACAGACATGATCTATGATGGACATAAAAATACAAACTTCAAGCAACAGCAACAGCTCTCCATCTCTCCCAAAACATTCATGCTTTTGTTAAGTTTTCATGCATTCAAACAGTCAAACATCCTCAGTCAAAGCTCAAAGTGACACTACTTAAAGAAGCATCTAGGATCTGTTTTGCCATATATTGTTATTAATGATATAACTGTTAAATATTGGCTTGTCACTCTCTTACTCTTTTGGTAATTTGGCCACTGAACAAATGCTGGCCTGCGACTCAGACAATGAATTTCTGATAGGGGTTGGAGTAACAGTATCAGTTAACTCAGTGCCCGTTACACTCTTCTTCTTCTTCTTCTTCTTCTTCTTCACCTTTCTGTCTCTAGTGTTCCTCCTTCGTCAGCTCGCTCTCAGAAGTTGTAAGGTGAAACCAGAATGTTGACTCTGGCCACGTGCTTGGCCTGAAAGGTGCGGTCACTGTACTCAGACATGTCCACGTCCACGCTGATCTCCTGCGGCCCGCGCAGCTGCTGGACCAGAATCAGTTCTCCAGTCTGTCTGTCTGAACGCTGCATGACAAAGATGCCACGGGAGTTTCCGCCCACTATGCCGAAGCGCAGGCTGTCTGGGCCGGTGCGACCCGGGGCTGCAGCGGTCGCCATACGGAAGAGCGTTGCGGGAGTCTGCAGGTTGGAGGTCAAAGACAGGTAGTGGAAGGACACTGTCTTAGGGGCCAGGTGGCAGGAGCGGCTTTCCATGGGGCACGGGTTTCTCTCACACTGACTGCAGGACAGAAATGCAGCAAATATTAAAACCTTTCCACGTGAAAATATCTAAAAACAGCTTTACTTGTTGTAGATTTTGTTGAGTTGTGAACTTAGTTCATCCCAAATGTTTCCAACAAATTTTCAAACCCTGACAAATCTGCAGTTTTCATGAAAATAAAACCCTGTTTATTTGGTTAACAGTCTATGGCATTATTTTACTTTTGGCACATGCATCAGGGTTGTGCTTGTCTGCCAGCAGTTTTCATCAATTGTCTTTTTATTCAGTTTTGGCCACATTTCATGATACACTTTTTAGATCGAACTTTTTAACAATACATTTCATTCAGATTAATGATTTTAGTTATTGAACATTTGGAAGTTCTTAGAGAAACAAGATGAGCAAATGTTCGCAGTGGCTCAACTCCAAGCCCCTCTGGGACATCTTTTGTCTGCAGAACAGCAAAAGAGAAAAACTGATTTTTAATGTGAAATTTGATCCGTTTGTTTTGACTGAAAGAAACCTCTGTGGATAATTCGGCCTATGGTAGAAACCTCACAAAGGATAAGCTCCTCCCATGATCCCATGCTACTTCACAAAATCTCCATACTCTGTCTTTTGTTATTGTTTTTTAATGAGCGAGTCCAAGCAGCAGAAAATAACATATTCTGCATATGAGCGGGAGGCGTTACAGGACAAAGTGGTAGATGTTTTCCCGTCTCTGTGTGTTAGGCAGTTGTCACGTAATGCAGCCATTTTGTCACTGAGAAAACGATTACATAATTAATCTCTCCCGGTGGGAAAGTGTTCATAAGTGTTTCTTTGTGACACACATACATACAGTACATATGAGGTCATGTGCCCTGAAGTCTTGGATCATAGCAACCTGTGAACTTGTTTTCTATGTTCTGGGCAGTGATTCCTAACCTCCATCTCTGAGTCCAGACCTGCACTCTGTAGCATCATTATGAAGTATGAAATGGGGACGCAGCTACTGTCTTACTCGGTTCCCTGCTTTCTCCCTTGTTACAAGTGTTTTTTCCAAACGTTTATCCATCCCCTTTGCTGGCAAAGTAGCAGTATTTTACCACATTGATGGTTCAGTTGAAGCAGACAGAGCTTTGTTTCATGCTGTTAAATGAGGCAGCATGCTGATGACGGGCAAATAGAGAGATGGAGGCTGTAATGTCTCCAAACATAAGTCCAGGACACAGATGTTCTGTATGGTATTAAAATGAAATAAAATAGTCATTTAGTGAAGTTCTGCTAAGCATTCAGGAACGACTTGCTCCTCTGTGATACAGCAATAACAATAACCTCCAAAACTCAAGTAGTCAGACGATGTGATTTGAAAGGTTTTAAACAACAGTCAACAGTAAAGCCACATTAAAAAAAAACTGAAAACACCCCGTGCACAGTAGTGCTTCTGTTCTGTGTTAAGCTGCTTCAAGGTAAACCAAACTAAGTCAAAGATCTAAGTTCCTGGATCCTATATTATGTCTTCCATATAATACTTTCCATACTTTATTGTGCTCTTTGTAGTTTGTAAGATATAGCCATTTGCATGGGACTACTGTTTTTTTCTGAAAGTTAGTTAATATGATAAGAAAAACACCTTTTCCAGCAGTTTGATTAATTTTGAAAATTATCCTGGTATGCACTGTTGTTGTTTATTCAGAACAATCACAGAAAGTCAAAGTAGAACCAGGCGGTTGGTTAAACTGTGATAATTGTTTATAATTGTTTCAATAATGGTTTCATAGGCAGCCTTCGATTTCTCTTCCAAATAAAGTTTGGTTAACTTGGCAGTTAGTGATATGGCTGCGTTGCCAGATTTCAGAAGTTACTATGGTGAGTTTAATGTTATTTCTAACCAATAGCAATGAGCGCCAAAACAAAGTTGCATAAAACCTGAATTTCCCTTTTTGTAGTTCAGCTGGAGAACTCTGAGGCTGTAACACCTTGCTCAAATGCATCTTTCCAATGACAGCTGATCAATGTATTTTAACCTGTCGTTGTTGTTTCACTGGCATGTATTACTGGAATGATCAGATTTGTTTCTGCTTTTCTTGCTATTTCAAGTAGAAATGACCACCAGGAGCGCATTAGTGTCTCGTGGTTGGATCTGGTTTAGTATGCACAGGGTCATTTGAAAGCTAATGACAATTTCCTGTTGACACGTAGAAGATCTGAATTTTTCTCTACAGCTTTTCACTGACAAAACAAATGACAAAAAAGCAGACAGGTCACATTGGGGTGTGTCCACTCACAAGGGAGATGTCTTGACGTAGCTGATGTTGCCATGAGAACGGGGACACTCTGGGTTGACACATTGAAAGCCTCCCCCCGTGTTGATACAAGTTGTCCCTCGGCTGCAGTTGTGCTGCTGGCTTAAACATTCGTCCACATCTGGAAGACAAAACAGCAGAGGCATGTAAGAATGAGAAGCGCGGAGAGAGACTTGCCAGACTGACTCCCTGCTTCCTGGTTACCACAGTCAAGCAGGGGGTGCTGTGATTGTTTATTTGGTTTTTTAGTTTAGTCTCCCACAAACGCCTCATGTCCTAAAGATCCCTTTCTGCCGGGAAACGGTGAGGTCATTCATTCCACTGGCAAGCATTGTAAGTTTCAGGGGTGCAAATGAAGGTGGTAACAGGGTTTGGGGCCGACAGACACCTCTGCAGAAACTAAGAGCTCTGCCGCTCAAGGCTCCTCGTCTTTTTAAGTCACAGGTATTTCTCTGTGGAGCTACATACCCAGCCAGATCTGCAGCCAAGCTCGGGCTCTGTGAATGAGCCTTTGTCCTCTGTTCCCTCTTGTCACTCACCCTCACAGCTCCGCCCGTCTGGAAGCAACTTGTAGCCGCTGGGGCAGGAGCAGTGGTACGAGCCCGGGACATTCACACATTCGTGGACGCACAGCTTCCCCCCAGCTTCCAGCCGGTACACTTCACACTCATTTACATCTGTCAAGAAACAGACAAAGAATATGTCTTACGTCTTCACACATAATAGTGAATAGGAGAGAGGAGATGTGTTTGATATAGGTAATAATATACCTCATGCAGTTTACGACAGACTCTAAGGAATAAAATTATGTTGTTTCTGTCTCTCAAGCTGTCAACACTATTAAGCATCTTGGACGTTACCACATTCAAGGCAACTGTATAAAAACACTTGTTCTAAATGTTACTCAACTAATTACATCTTCTGATCTGAACTATGACCTCAATGGATGCTAATCAGCTTGTGACCTCTCGAGAGGATTATTTTGTTTGTCACAGACTGGCTCCACAGATTACTCTTATTTGTAACCACATTAATCACTAGAGGGGTAAAAGATTTGTTTATAAAATGCATTGGTATGGTTTAATCAGATTGTTTACTCTGCAGAGGTGGGCCTCAAGGCTCTGCTTTAGGAACACTTTTTTTTAACAACCTCCTACTCCTTTTCATTCTGAATGCTGTGTACACCTGTATGCTGATGATACAAAATCAAGAGGTCTACATTTTTATTTTAATATTCTAACAAATAACTGCTTGATAAAACAAAACCATTTCAAAGCTTCTTGTTGGGAGATAGAACCTCAACTCAATATTCAACTCTTTGGTTTCAACTTGTGATATCTAGGTCTGTGGACTGATTCTGAATTCTGATGTCCTTTAAAAAAGTACATTTTGGTGTTAATGTTATGTATTGCTCTAGACATTTTAGACTTTTGGACAACTTGTACTACCAATAATGGACTAAGCCGAATTTGTTTAGCACAATGCTTCTAAAACTGATCTTCATCTGTTATATGTTACAAATAAAATCCTACATGGTCTTCAGAGAAAATATAACCAAAGGGGTTTAATATCTACTTTCTGTCATAATCTCTTAATTAAAATGTTTCTTTTTTAAAAAATGTTTTGATTTCTTATTTTGCTAATGTTTTCAGTAATGCCATCATTGTGTCTGTCTCTGTTTATTTTTGTTTGTTTGAGGCCCCCTTGAAAACAAGATGATACATCCGAAGGGGTTTATCTTTTCAGCAGTAAAAAATTCCTCAAACATCTGCTATTTTCCCTGCTGTGATGTCACTGAGCAGGGCACCAGCTCGGGGGAACTGATCTGTGGCTGACCTTGCTCCCCTGTGAGGAGGAGCAGTAAAAGGAGAATTTCCCCACAGGGATCAATTAAGTAATTACAGCTCACCCTGACAGATACTGTTGTCAGAGGTGCCACTCATGTGGAAGCCTGCATCACAGCTGCAGTGTTGGGCTCGGTTCACTTGGGCACAGCGAGGTCTCCGGCTGAACGCTGGATCATTCATAACACTCCACTCTGGTGGTGCTGCATCAGGGCAGAAAGTAAAAGTTGAAGGCCTGGAGATGAACACACTGTAAACAGGTACAGTAGTAGCTCTCAGACTATATAAATTATACAAAAAGTCTCAGATATTTGTGGTACCGACCTGTCTGTGTTTGGTGCTGACAGTGAGAGCCACTCCAGTTCTGTGGGCAGGTACATTTGTACTGGTTGACTCCTTCCACACAGGTACCTCCATTTTGGCAGGGATTACTTGCACACTCACTTATATCTGTGGGTGCAAGAAAGAATTATCACTGCAGTCAACTTTTTCAGGAACTGGCAGCTTCTTCTGAACCTCATGTTTCCATTTTTTTTTTTTACAATAGTGATTCATAAAGATCAAAGGCACAACAGTTACACTTTTGAAGCTACATCTTTCTGAGATGAAAATCATCTGCAGCCTAATATATCAAACAGAAGAGCTCAAAGTGATGGCAAGATCAGGTCCTCAGAGGAAACAAAACCACTAAAAATGAAAGAGCCTCTGAAAGGCTTTCGTGCCTACCATCCATCCTTGGAGCGGCAATGAGTGTCCACCCACTTTGATAACTGATACTTATGAATGAGAGACTGGTACTGTCATTATGGGCACAGTAAGTTGATGACGCCCTTTTATAGGTTCCGTTTGTGGAAAAGTAGTAGCTATTTTTATGCAATCTAATGAGGCTGACTATTAAAATCCATCTACGTCTTCAAAGTTTAAAATGTTGTTGTTACTTTATATGTAAATATAATATGTTTTACTCATATTTTTTAAGTATCTAGGTTAAAAGCATAAATGCCTTTGTTGTTTTTTATTTTTTTTTGTGTTTTTTCATACTGGTGCAATCGCAGTATGTATAATGTACTTATCCATTCATTTTGTTATTGTCTTATTTGTGTGGCATAAAGATTAATGAATCATTAAACATTGGCCAAGAAGATGACAAACCTGTAAAAAAAATCTTAATACTTTAAAATACTTAAAAATGCAAACTGTTGACAACAACAAAATGTACAGGAGGGAAATAGAACATCCTGCCTGATGATCTTTGCTTCTGTAGTCAGCTCTGAGAGGTGTGCAGATGTTCAAAGTATGAAGCAGCCTCTGCTCTCTGAGGCCACAGTATACTGGGAGACAACCAATCCCTTTAATGTTTATTTGGCTTCCCCAGGGGCCACCACAGGGCCATAACATGAAAAGGCCCACTTCACTCTGCAAGATATTTTTAAACTCTTCTTAACTTTAAAGTTTTCACACTCTGTCAATACTGCTTTTTAAGCATGACTAAATTTAGACCTCTTATGCTGGGCTGAAAAACACGAACAGGGATAATACTGTGCAGAGTCAAACCTTCTTGTGTTGTTTTAACCATGAATGTCAATAAACGTATGCACATGTTCAACTGAGCGCGCTACTTGGAATTTTTGGAAGAGTGCCACCAGCACAAGCTGAAGGGGCTATCAATAGCATGCTTAGCATACTTCTGTGCTATCAGACCATGGTGTGGGTATAATGTCTGGACCTAACCCCGTCCAGTGGGACTGCTGTCAAAGAACCAGGGAAACCTGAGCAAGAGACGCAGGGTTTATCTTACAGTAGTCCAACCATTGCTGTTCATGAGGAGTAGAGACCTGGAGGGTAAGGCACCCCACAGTGGAATGCAGTACAGGTGTTTTTCTGTGTTCAGAGACATTTAATGCCATTTTAACGAGGGCTTCATTCAGTACGC
>CAFUXE010000706.1:1378687-1401074 GCA_903364295.1 Serranus cabrilla
GACAGTGCTGAGCCAAGGTCGCCCTAAATGGGTGCGGGGATATCTGCTCAACAGTGAATAATGCGCAGACATATAGCATTCCACCAAATCAGAAAAGTAATGAATATTTGTGAAAGGCATGGGGCTGAAAAGCTCCTGAGACTGCTTTCCTCACCTGAGTCAAATGTCACGCTGGTCTCACATGATTAAAAATTAGGATTTGTGGCAGGGTAATAGGCCTGACATTCCTGCATCTTGCTCACCTTTACAGATGGCACTGATGCCAGTCCAGGTGCCATTGTCCCGGCACACACGGGTGGCAGAGCCGACAAGATGGTAACCCTGGGAACAAGTGAAATGGACCTCATGTCCGACAAAATACTTTGAGCCAAACTTGGTTCCGTGAGCGGGGGCTTCCAGAGAGGGGCAGGTGGTGGGAGCTGTGGGAGAGAGAAAGAGCACGAGAGGAAGCCTGGTCACATGTGGAGTAAGTCTCCCGACATCCTCTGGCATTCTCTGCCTGGGGATATACACGTGTCACAGAGCAGAGCAGAGGAGCCTTCATGGGAGAGGACGCTTCAAATGCCTCATTTACAGTCAAGCAGCGCAGCTCCGGCCATTTTTATTAGTCAGAATTTCACCAGAAGCCAAATGTTATTCTATGTCACATACTCTGGAAAGTTTAATGCTTGTACAAAATGGAACGTAATTACATTACATAAGAATGTGAATGTACTTTACTTTAATGGGAGTTTATGCCTCATTCATCTAGGAGGAAGTGTTTCCTCTTCTTTTAACCTCAAGTGAAAACCACTGACAGGCCACTCAAGATACTGTAAGATAAATTAATCTTACATAGCCAGACTGTCATCATGTCCAGTTTGGTTTGTAGCATAGTGAAAACCAATTGTGTCTTTTTCTTACCCCTCTAATTTTGAGAATAATGTAGTGTGGGGTGGGGGAAGAAATTGTTTCTCAGATGCATTCTCTCTTGAAAGATTATGTGTCAGTGCACTAAAAGTCAATTCTATACATAATGACTGCAATTTTGTCAGAGGCTGCCTGTTCCTTACAGCTCAACCAAACTGATGGTGAAACATAATGGTCATAAATTTGTGTGTGTGTCATGTTTACATTCTGCTCGGTTGCCTCTTAAGTTTTTGCTGAGCATGAGCAACTACCAACCATCACAATCTGATCTATATTCATTTACTGTAATTCATTTTCTGTAACTATCAATCTAAATCAAGAGTGTATTTAATTTGTATTCAATTAATTTTATTTAAATTTATTTAGATTTTCATCCTTATGTGAGCATTTAAAGCAGGTGGATCATTTCGCTTTTGTCTTTCCCTTTTGTTGAGCCATTATTGGTATAAATGTAAAATATCAGCTCCCTGCTGTCTTGCCAAGTACTCTCCAGAGTTATAGACTGCACTGGTCTATCACGAACAAATTGGTCTCAGCGTCTGCTGCCAAACAACACAATTCCACAAATCCACTTTCCCTGTCAAGTACCCAGCTCTGTAACTGAGATGTCCTTGCACGGTTGGATGAATATATAATCCCATAATAAAATATCTGGCTCTCTATTGTTAAAAAACTGTTTGAAGTTTAGACAATTGAATTTTCCAAAAATGTTGTAAATGTGATACTTTGGAATCTTGTGTTGCCTTTAAGTGAACTGTCATTCAGGGAGTCATATGCATGCATGCACATGACACGTTACACAGCATGGATTGTCAAGTCTTTCTGTGATTAATAGTTTTACAGTCAATCATATACTGTGTGTTTAAAGTGGAACAAATATAACAATTTCTTTGTATTTTTTATCGGCCTGGCATTGTGTTGTGTTAATCTTACACCTTGCACCTAAAAAATGTGTATTATATGACAACAAAATTTCATACAGTTACCATAAAGTAATATCAGAATGACATCCACTTATTGATTTCAATCACTGTTATATCAAATGAATCAATCATACTTAAGCTGTAAACGTGAAGACTTCTACTTATTTAACGTATTTAAATTAGTCCTATGAGTAGTGAAATCCACTGGAAGCCAAATCGAGAGTTTTTTCCTTCTTCTGTTCATGTGAGTAACAGAGACAAAGCAGTTGTGAGTTAAAGTAAACGGTAAAGCTCCTGCTCTGTGGGCCCATAGATATGGAAGATCATTTAATGCACACAAGTTTAACTTCTTTTGGCTTCATGTTGCACTGAGCAACTTTCCTACAAGTGAACGGGCACCATACTGTTTCCAGTTCTCTTTATACTTATCCATGTTCAACGCAGTAGTCCACAAACCAATGGGGGACGTCACAGTTGCTACACACTTGGTATTTTGTGTTGTTGTCTGTTTAATACTCACCAGCGGACTGGTCAGCTTGAGGTAATTTGGAGACAGAGTTCTGAAGAGTTGCCAGCTTTGACTTCATGATCCTGAGGCCCTCTGTAAATCGCATCTCCTGGCCTTTCAGAAATTTCTCCATTTGTCGAAGCACCCCAACCACCTGGTGCTTATCCATGCACGTCTGCAGATAAAGCATGAGTGCTATGAGCAGCGTTAAGAGTTATAAAAGAGCCTTGGCACAACATTTTAAAATGCAATGACTTTCCAACAAGAAACCGAGTTACCTCAGTTTAACGGTCATAAAATATAGAACATGAGCTGTGAATAAACATTAATGTGCAGCTGTGGAGGATGATGTCATTGAAACTAAAACCATCTCATTGGTGGGCACATGGTTGTTATGGTTACAAAGAGTTTTCATTGATATTAAAAGACATTATGTAACATGTTTTTACTGTACTTGGAGGCTGCAGTGATTTCTTTTATTTTAAACTATATTTGCTTTTCTGCTATTTTCCATTAGACCACACTGCACTCACATGTGAGATATTCTCGGCCCACCATCTCTCTTCTTCTCTCCCTCGCCCCTATCACAACTCCAGTGGCAGACACAGCTGGACAAAAGCTGTCTGGCAGATGTCAGCGGGACCTGCGTCCAAAATGCTGTTCCTCTGTTTATTTTGCATGGTGGCAGGGAGGCACATGCTCATTGGATCATCTTGAATGAGCAGGCTCCAAATAGCGGGTATGGGTGCCACTTGCAGTTATGGGAGAAAGCTTGTCAAGCCATTACAAAGTTCCTCAGAGAAAGTGCCTCTAATCCTTTCAGGAGGGTTTATTAATCACATGCTCATTGGAACAATTTCTCTCTGCAGCATACCTTAAATTCCTGCACTGGCATTTGGAAGGCTTTGTACAATAACAACTCGCTTCAATACATTGAAATTCAATGTGCACAGAGTTTGGACATATGCAGTGGTTCTGCTCCTTTTTACTTGCCCCAGGCAAAGGGGAAATGCCACAAGCTGACCTGACATGAGAGGATTCATATCCGGATGCTACGAAGGAAGTTTTTGAGAAAAGCAAAAAATATAATTCTTCCAGTGGAAACTGTAGACTGTCATCACAAACCTTGCAGAACTTGAAATGACACTACACACAAACAAAACTGAATAATTGCTATAACAAAATAAAAGAGGAAAGATGTATTACTTTCCTCACATTTATGAATAGATCTCAAATATGGGTTGGGCTCACATTTTGAGATTCCATGTAATACATTATTGAGCCAGTTTGCCAAGATGGAAAATCTTTAAGGGAAGCTAATGTAATGTGTATTGCTCTTACCTGAACGGCAGCATGACCACTCTGAATAGCTGTCAAACACAGCAAAAGTAAACACCTGCGTCGAAAGGACAGAGCCATCTCTAATAGTCCCGTAATAATAAAGTAATACTCTTTCCTGTTGGTGTTCTCCAAGATTCAGCAGGCTCCTTTCTTATAAAGTGTTTCGATAAAATCCAGAATAATAATAAAAAAACAGTTATCTCGTATGAAGTTCCGTCCGCTTGTTTGAAGAGTTTGGAGGATGCTCATCAGGTGTCTGACACAGAGATGCGCTCCCGTCTCTTTATCTGCGCTCTCGGAAAGTTCAGCCTCTGAGCTCTGCACGCCACCTAGGTTTCCTGCAGCAGCAAGAATCCCTCCCACCAAGATACTCCCAAACATTTGTATGTTTTTTTTTCTCTTTACATCTCTCTGTTGCTGTTATGAAAAGTTTACCACGATATAAAGTCAGCAAACTGGAAGATTAAATGGGTGGACAAACACATCTTAAATGACCAATTATCTATCTTTAGCATCATGTAACTGCCAAATATCTAACCTGACGCTAACCGCCAAGGCTACATTATTTTGTAGACTAGAAAGCACGACACTCATTTTGAGCATATTATTAGACTATTGACTAAACACACACACAACCAGACGTGCGTTAAGTTTATTGGCTCTATATTATCGTGGTACAAGACAGTCTTACAGGGTTTGTCTTGTAGAGTTTGAGCGACACCCGCTGGTCAATGAGAGGATTGGCTCAACCAACGTATGTGCGCGGTATCAATGCGCGGTGAGTCCGAGAGAAAAAGCAATGACAGAAATGCGTAGCAACTAGTAAAGCGATAAACAGAATGTGCTTCAACTGTTTTGTTAAATAAAAAAAATAAAAAAACTTAAACTCGAGTCGTCTTGACTGCGTTATACACATAGGCATAAATTAAAACAACAAAGGACCAAACTGCACGTCGTATACACTTCATTGTTGCAGATGTTGAAAATAACTGACATTGATTTGGACCAATAGGAAACACAGCTCTGTCTGCCTGTGCAACAGCCGACCAATAGCCGACGAGGATTTGGTGTAAACAAGGTAGATAGATCCAGATAGGACTATAAATAAGTGGAGGAATACATGATCCAGGAATGTGTTGCTGCAGACCTCAGAAGCCATTTTGAGATGATGTCCCTGTTGAGAAAGCCTAGGAAGATGCTGAAATCAACGAACATGGTTACATTTCTGTCTGTTTCTCCCTCCGTCTCCTCTATTTCACCATGGCAGCTGTCAACCGACGGGACATTAGCAAAGCGGGGTATCAAGCTGTGCTCACAGAGTTAAAACGACATTGATATGAAAGAGGAGAGTGTCTGTTTACTGTCTCTGTCGAGACATGTAACACCGTGAGTTTTTTCCAGTCTGAAATCTTCCAGCATCTCTCACAACCCAACGTCTCCTTTGAGTGACTGAGTTAATTCACTCTTGTACCGGGGAGAAGGGAGGCAGATTTCCGTTTTCCAATGGCTTCTGTGAGCCTTGTTTCCAGTCCCCCAGCCCCTGTTCTTGACAAAAACATGACAGACTCTGAGCTTGCAGGGGATGAAAGGTCGAGTAACATTCTTATGCAATTCTTAATACGCTCATCTGTGCGTTTCAGTGCTGTGGTGGGTCTACATGCTTGTGTTACTGTTTTCTTCTTTAACCATGAATTGCAAGGTTTAAGAGTCCACGGTTTCCCCCCTCAAAAATCTTTGCATGCCTTTTTGGTGCAATTGCATAACGCTGTCCAAATAGATTAGATTTCCCATCACCGCGTCGATAAGACTCATTCATGATCATTTCCATGCAAGGTAGCAGACCTCATCATTTGTGTTGTTGTGATACTGGGATGAATCCATGGCTTCATTGTTGCCATCTGCAGGAGACTATGCAAATGACTATGATGTTAAATGCCACGCCCATCCTCGTAGTGTACTCCCTCTACCGGGCACCTGGCAGTACTGCTGAGACAGGCAGGGTTCAGGCAGGGTTGAGATTATGTGCTTCTGCTGGATGCAGGCCATGCCTGAGTCCTTGCCATTGGTTTCAAGTCCTTGCAGGGCTGGCAGACCATGTGAACAAAGAGGGCCAAGATTTTGCTGGTAACAAACCAAATATGTCACCAGGTGATTTAACTGTCTGAAGTTCAAATGAGTAGAAGAAACAGCTGGTGGGATGTTTGGTTTGAACCAAAGCTGATGTGTTCTCTAGCTACTGAAGGCTGTTACACCTTCCTCGCCTCACTCTGGGCATCTGTGTTTCCTCTGACACGAATAGACCAGTGCTTTTAGTTTTTAAAATGGATCAGAAAAGTATTGTAGAAGGTTTGAAAAGGCTCATTAATGAGATTGTGTTTTTATTGTGATGGGAACATTCTTCTATACATGCTGAATAGTTATGCTGGGATTTTTTTAGACCACACATACACAGTTTTCTACCACTGTACTGTAACTTACGTTACATTTGCTATCAGTATTAAGCTATGTGATTACAGACAAAAGTGAAAATAGGAGAGGGTCATTTTATGCTGGTTTACCCTAGTCATATGCAACATATTCAAGTTGTAAAATGCTTCATATTAAATGTTGGTCTCTGCTGCTTTAACTGGACTAACAGGGTGTGGTGGTGGATTTAAATGTGGAGGGTGTCAGGCTGAAGGCAGTATCAGAGGAAGATGTAGCTCCTGGATCAGTGGGTGGACATTCTTTCCTGTTTCAGAGTGTTTTTGTTTGCTTCTACTTGCATTATTTTTTCAAGCAGCTGGCATTACATATCATAAATGTAATATTAGTAATGAAATTATATACCTTTAAATGGAATACTTGCTATGTATTAGCCAGCTATTATCAGAGAGTATGTGCTGATTTAAATTTTAGAAATTTGACTGATCCAAGTGTGAATTCTGAAAACTTGCCTTTAACTGCAAAGTTCAGTGGCATAACTAACTAAACGCACCTTACTGTCTGAAACGTAACATAAACATGACAGATTATAAAAAGCAGTGTGTGTGTGAGGACTCACCTGGTCAGTGGCTCAGTTATGTTTCCGTAACTCCTCTGCAGACAAACATAAGTCGTAGGTGCTGCAGAAAATTCCTCCAAAATCATGTTCACATACTGATCATAACAGTAATAGAGGTTGGTGTCTTTAAGCAATAACTTGCCTAAATCACACTTATCTCATCTCTGATTTCAGGCAGTCATCATGTAGAATGACTGAATGAATAATCTTTCTTATAATAATCAGACTTTTTCGTGTTTTTTACTCAAACTGAGGTTGAATTAAATTTTGCTTTCATGAAGTAATTACACTCACTGGGATGCAGGAAATGAATTATTGACGGGATGTTTTTAGCACAAGAAAGGCTGGGTGTATTGGTGTCTGGCATGATATGTAGTACAGATGAAGGGAAAAGACATTATAGCAATTTTTGTAGAGTTATTGGTTTTATTAATATTTACTATTATATCCATATTTTTATAACAGCAGGTGACTCTGGATTCTGTTTTTTTCTTATGATGTTAAATACATTTTTTTTAATAAGGCCTGAGACTGATAAAACACAGTGAAGGAAAACACACAAATTACACTCTCTGTACTGACTGTTTTCCTCTTTTCAGAGAGGATGGCGAACTGGAGGATGGAGAAATAGACGATGAAGGAATTGGAATTGAAGAGGAAAACAAAGAGGCTGCTGAGGTGAACGAAGAGAAGGAGAAAGAGAAGGAAAAGGAAAAAGGAAAGGAGAAGGAAAAAGAAGAGAAGACTCACAGGCACTCCAGGAAAAGATACAAAAAGACGCGAGAGAAGAGGAGGTCCAAAAGGAGGAGGCGTGACAGACAGAAAGTAAGATGCAATAATGTCTCATACTGCTACTACAACAAAGATGTGAATGTGATTCAGAAACTTTGATATTTTGTCTGTGTTCCCTCAGCACCACTCGCCCTCCAGCAGCTCCAGCTCGGACAGTTATGACTCCGACTACGACCGACAAGAAAGGCCCAAAAACCGGAAGGGATCTGATGGCCAGTCCTCTCAGGTGAGTTCACCACTGCTGGCATGCTGCTGTTCATTATTCATAAAGGCATTATTGTGTGACCTTTTTTCTCTTTAATGTTCCCTTGCCAGCATGGGAGGGATTCAAAGGGAGGCCATGGCAACTCACAGAAGTCCCCGCCGCCCAAGAGCAGCGATTTTGACAAATACAGCGACTACAGTGATGACAAGTACGATTACGATGAAGAGGAGGATGATTACGAGGATGACATGTCCGAGTATCCGTCAAAAGATTCAGTTTCCCAGAGTCAGGGAAAGGGACGCCATGCTAAGGAGCAGATGAAGAGAGGAAGCATGAGGGGGATGAAACAACAGCAGTGTATGAACGCTTTATTTTCATAGCAGATCATTCCTAAAATAATAGTAAAACTGACTGTTTAAGTATTAATGTTTGATCATGTCTTCAAATATTATTCTCAGTTGGACAGAGAGGACGGGGCAGAGGGAGTGGACCAGGGAGAGGACGTGGAATGCTGAACAAGAACAAGAAGCTGAAAGGCAAACCATGGGGGGGGCGTGGACGAGGCCGAGGAGGAGACCAGGGCATGGAAGACATGCTACCTGTATGTGTGTCCCTCGAAGAAAACCACATGCATTATGTTATTTTAGTAGAATATAACACTCCACTGCCTGTTCCACAACTGCCCCCTAATTAAACATTATTATTATTATTATTATTATTATATTAGTCAAGGGGACTCATTAACAGGGACATGTGCCCATTGTCAGGTTCATGCTGTGTACTGTTCAAGTTTTACTGTTCATTAGTTGAGGACAAAGACAAAAATCTTGTTTATTTTGTGTCACAGGAAGGAAAAAATTCCTCTGGTTTTCAGAAGAAACGGCCAATTATGAGCAAAGAGTTTATTAATCAGCACACAGTTGAACACAACGGAAGATACATCTGCAAGTATTTCCTGGAAGGTCGATGCATCAAGGTATAGTAGTGTCAAGGTTCTTTTACTTGTTTTAACTTTGCTCAAATATTTTAAAAACTGTTTATTTTATAGTAGCCCTGAGAGGCACATTGGAAAACAAGTTGGGGGATCCATTTACTACATTTGATCTAATTGGTTTTCTTTAGTGAGACAAACGGTTTTTCCATGATTTTTCTCAGTTATTTTTATAAAGTAAAAAGTATTCTGACAAAAAAAAACATTTTGGCAAAACCTTTTTTCGACCTGTTTATAAATCATTAACACAGGAGAGAAAACATTCCTGATCAGACTTGATTTTTTCTTTTTTGCCTCTCCGATAAATTAATTTTGTTTTCCGTGCAGGGGGAGCAGTGCAAGTTTGAACACGAGCTCGTCATCCCAGATAAGAAAAAGGAACTTTGTAAATTCTACCTCCAAGGATACTGCAGTAAAGGAGATAATTGCATTTACATGCACAATATCCTTCACTAATGACAACAAGTGCTTTTAATTACATTTCTTTAATTGCATTGAATAATTAAGTGAAATCTCATTATACCTTTTAATTAGTCACGCTCCTTAACCTGTGATTGCACATGAATACCCGTGCAAGTTCTTTCATACTGGAGCAAAATGTTACCAAGGGGACAACTGCAAGTTTTCCCACGAGGCTTTGAACGATGTGACCAAAGAGTTGCTCGATAAGGTAAGACAAGGAACTCATAACTCATCAGTGCAAAGAGATTCTCCGCTCTAATGGTCAATGATTGTCTTATTTCTGCTTTCGGACTTGTTTGACAGATAATTAACACTGAGGAGGAGAACGCCCGTGAGGATGAGTTGGAGCTGGAGGATTTGAGAAAGCAGGGTATCGCCCCTCTTCCAAAGCCTCCTCCTGGGGTGGGGCTGCTGCCCACTCCTGGTCAGAGCAGTCCTACAGATGGAGCATCTGGCCAAGCAGGGAAGAAGATCCCCTCCCTGTTTGAAATCAAAGTTCAACCTACTGTAGACTTGGCACAAAAAATCAGTCTGAGGTAACCAAAATCATCTCAAATCAAACTCTTTAAAGTTTATTCCACATCTAATTGTGCTAATTACTTTTCAGTGGATCCAACTTCTCCCAGAATCAAGGTGAAGGCACCAATCAGTTCAGTGGAGGCTCAGAGGACATGCAGAGTGGAGGTATGGTGCCTTCAGGCCCATCTGCTCCTCCTATTCCTCCCCCTGGATCACCTGTTCCCATGGGTCACCCCATTGGACCACCCATGCCACAGAGCCCCCCAGGACATGGATTTCCAATGCAGCCACCGATCCCCCCTGGTCAACCCCCACCTTTCCATATGAACCCTCAGATGAACATGCAGAGGCCTCCATTCCCTCCTATACCAGATCTACAGATGCTGCAAAGTCTCTTTCCTTTCCCATCAATGGGTCAGAACCCAGTAGATGTCTTCAGCAACTTTCTCCGAAACCAGACCATGGGTCAGCAAGGAGGTCAGAGTTAGAGTAATACCATTTACAATAGGCTTATTGTCTTTTAACTGTAACTGAAATAGCAAAATTATGTATCCATATTTTTTATTTTTTTCAATGTAGACCCCACTCTGGCCTTCGTGCAGAACCTCCAGCAGCAGATGGGCGCAGAGTCACAGTTGCAGTCTTTACCACCAGCAGTACAGAAGGCCATCTTTTTACACCTGACACAGCAGCAGCAACAACAGGACTCACATCCACAGGGAAATGAGCCGCAGAGAGCAGAGGGCCAGGATGATAATGCAAACAGAGGTGAGTGCCCAGGGGCAGGAAGCACGTTTGCTGATTTAATTAAGATAAACATGTGTTTAACCTAAAAAAATGAAGCAGCAACTGCAGTAAAAAGTAAAGTAAAAAGTGTATTACCAGGGAAATTATTAAAAATGAACAAACTGTTCATCATAGACTAAAAGTGAGCATAGAAACCATGATGTCTGGTTTGTGGACTGCCTTTTTAAAGCCTCAAGTTTGGCTGTTTCCATCCTGTTTTTTGGAGCTGGACCATATTTGGGCGAGAGGTTTTTTTTTTTCCACTGCCAGCTAGCCAGCTTGGTTAGCAAGGGGCAAAAATGAACAGCTAGCCAACTCCTTTGAGTGTCCTTTAGGACAAACGAAGATCTGCAAGAAATTTTTAGGTGATCCAGATGGTACAATTAACTTTCATGAACTGAAAACTGAAAGTGTGTGAAGTCAAAGTTCCAAGACAAAAACACAGAAATGTGCACATGATGTATTCAAGAAGGCTTGAAACTAATGATTGAGACTAAAAACCAAAAATTGTTTACTGAGGTAATAAGTCAAGTGAGAAAGTGGTGATATTTTCTCATAGACTTCTATAGAAACTGACTTCTTATTACAACCAGTGCAGTCACCCCCTGCTGGTCATTAGAAAGAATGCAGGTTTAAGGCGCTTCAGCATTCGCTTCACTTTTCAGAGACGGAGGTGGCTACTTGGTGCACAGACAATTTACAAACATGCTCTGAGAAAACAAATATCCATATTTTTTTTACAGATGTAACCACAAACTGGTACTCAAGCGATGAGGAGGATGGGAGCTGTGTTTCTTCCATCCTTAAAACTCTCAAGAAGCAAAATGAGATGCAGCAGTCTCAGTCCAAGCCCCCTCTGGCCGCCTCAGTGGCTCCAGTTCTGGGTGACCCACGGCTTGTGAAGGAGAGGGCCCCGCCCACTGACCCCCGTGTCAAGACAGACCCTCGACAGCGGCCCCCAGATATGAAAAAGGAGTCTGATGGAGCTGCAGACCCACGGTTCTCCAGAGACCCCAGGAAGATGAGACCGATGGAGCCAAGTTCCTATCGTCAGCAGAGCCATCCTGTTCCTCAGAAGCCTCCCACAGGAGACGACGATGATGAAGGAGAGCGGGAGCTCCGGGACAAAGCTGTCCTCATCCCTCTCGATGCCAGCCCCGGTGTGGTGCTACGGGACCCTCGTTGCCAGTTAAAGCAGTTTAGCCACATACGGGTGGACATCCTGCTCCAGCGGCCAGCCTTCGCTCAGACGGTGGTGTGGGCCCCTGAAGACCTCATCCCTTCTCTTGTCCCCAAACAGGAACACTCCATCAACCTGCCCCTTCCACCCCTTATTGCAGATGCTCAGATGAACCGAGCAAACCTGCCTGACCACCCCCCCGTCTCCAGCCCTCCACCATGTGACCCCAGACTGTCAGCTGCACGTTTGAAGGAGCGCATGACTCGTTTACCCACTGGCTCTCTCGAGTCTCGATCCTCCACTGAAAGACCCGTGGATCCACGTCAGCAGAAGTCTCTGGACCCGAGACTCAAGCGTGCAGGAAGCCTGGACTCCAAGCTTCTGTGTCAGAAAGTGCCCTCCTCAGGAGGAGGAGTTGTGGACCCGAGGTTACAGAAGGCCACTGCTAGCTCCTCTCCTCAGGCTGTCCAAGTGAAGCCGGAGCCTGAGAGGCTGCCACCATATGCCCCTCGTTTGGCATCCTCTGGTGGAGGGTTAGAGAGTCCCACTACAATCCTTGGGGGCATCAGTCTGTACGATCCTCGTAATCAAAGCGAGCAGGCTCAGAAGGAGCCAGCAGAGCCTCCTAAAAAGACATCAATTTTGAAACTCTCGGCTAAGAAAGACAACACTCCGCCACTCTCACCAACCCAACGAAGCGGCTCTTTGGAAGAGGCCAAAAGCACAGACGTTGCGTCAGACCAGCCTCCACCTTCCACTTCTCCCACAGTACCTCCTGCCTCACCTGTCAAACCCCCTGCAGTACATAACCTCCCCATCCAGGCCCTGGCCGGGCTGATCCGACCCCAGTACACTGACCCCAGGCAGGCCAAACCAGGAGGACAGGGCTCTGCAGGAGCACAAGAGGAAGCAGAGGAAAAAAAACAAGAGGAAAAGAAGCAAGAGGAAAAGAAGGAGCAGGAGGAGGCCATGGAGGAAGAACCCAAACAGGACGACCCGGAGGAGGAGGCAGACGACAGGACGCTTAAAGACGTGTTCAAGACTTTTGATCCCACTGCTTCCCCTTTCTGTCAGTAAACACGCACTGGGGAAATCTATAAAAGTCACAGAAGATTTGTATTTTGAAGAGACGTGTCTATTAATCTTTATTTAGCTTTACATTAGCCTATTTATTTCTGTATATAAATGATCCTGTATAAATCATCTTCTGTCTGGTGCACCACGTGTCAGTATGGAGGTGATGCTCGATGTGTGCAGAGACACCGTGTACAGTTAGGTTTGACATATTAATGCTGAAATGTCTTTTTGAAAGTGTGTTTGTTAAAGTCTTTTCTCATTGTGTTATTTCCATGTAAACAATCTGAAAAAAGGAATTATGTTAACTTGTATAGTTTTCACTAAGGACTGAGCCACACTGGTTCATTTCAGGCATTAGACATTGTAGAACAGATCATCCACTCACTCCACATGCTGAGATATAACACAAAAAAATCGATCAAACAAGAATTGTAAGAATTCCCTTGTGAGTTTTTGTATTTCCTTATTTATTTCACTTTTATATTATGAGGTCTTTGTGTTCACTTTTATAAGGGATTTTTTCACAATAAGTCAACATGTTTTCTTGAATATTTACATTTTTACCACACACCCTGCTTTGAGTTTATGAGTTCACATTATATAACTAAATTCTCTACAATATGTGTCATTTTAAAACAATGCAGCTTTCCAATTTGTGTTGTCTACATTGCTGTAGGCTTTTCTACTACTACTTGCTACCATAACAGAAATTACATTTAATTGAGTAACTTAATATTGATTACTTAATTATGTTTGTCATCGTCATCCCTCCCAACACTCACTAATGAAAAGCTTGTAAATAATAAGTAAACTGTCTTTCACTTGTTTTCAGCAAAATAAGAAAGAAAGAAGTGTACTATACAAAGAGAGAAAATATTGTCTTGATCACAATGTATTGATATATATTATATAAATATGACCTTTCCGACTATGTTTCATGTTCAGTTTTGTTGGCGTTGACTCTAGATGAACTTAAAAAGGCTGAATGTTGTGGACTTAAGGTGGCCTGATGCTCAGCAGTTTGTACTATTTGACGGTTAAGCTATATATATTTTGTTTTTTATGGTTTTCATAATTCACATTGTAAATGCCTATTTTGTATCACGTGTACAGTCTGTTTTTGAGTGTTTTAATGAATAATGATTTATTTTTTCTGTCAGTTTGGTGGTTATGATTGTAATAATACTGTATGACATTTTAACAACACATATGCCTGTCACATTTCAGTGATTTTATTATGAATATCTGAAATAAACAGATCAAACATGGGGTGTTTTATCTCTGAAGCACACATCAAGTTGCACTGTTTCATTTTAGTGTGCATAAACGTACTAACATATCCAGCATTATATCAAATTTTGAGCTTCAATACAAAATATTTTAAGTCATGCACCTCCCTCTGAGGTCCCTTTAAGGAGGGAGTGGGTTTCCATGGAGAAAAAGATCCTGCAAGCCGTTATATGACAAACATTCTCGAAATAATGGGATGCTTTCTCGAAATCACTTTATTATACCAAATAGAAAATAAAATGTGATCTGAGTTAGACTTCTTGAGTTACAAATTTTTGTGTTTTGAATGCGTAGTGGTCACTTGTAGCCACCAGTCGAGGCAAGGCTGGGTGCTACAGGGTGGGATGAGGTCTTCCTCAGACCCAGCTCATCAGTCTCTGGGTTAGAGGTCTGCTGGGCTCGATGGATCTCCAGTTTCCTCCTCCACTGGAAACACAAGGCTGTAGCCTCTGCACCATCTGAGTCTGGCTCAGGCTGCTTCAAACCCTGAAACAAGATGATAATTGTGCAGTTTAACGGCCCTGGAGACATAGCAGAGAGATTGATTTCTTGCATATCTATTCTACATGGAGACTTCATATAACTTTTTTTAATGTTATTCTTACTGTGATGCAGGCTGTTTCTGCAGCATGAACCCCACGCAGAACTGTCTGCAGTAGATTTTGTGTGTTCTTCACTAGGATCTCATCAGATGATTTGCATCCAGGTGTTACAGCTTTGACACTAAATAAACATGAAGAAAGAGTGTCTTATTACCTTTCTTTATTTTTCCATGCTAGTTTTCAGCATGTGCTTTATGTCTACACTCCTCTGACCTGGAGATGATGTTTAGCTGGTTGGTGATGGTGAGAATCTGCTCAACTATGAGGGAGAGTTCAACCGTGCACTGTTTATCCAGGCAGTGGTTGGCGATAACTCTGAGGAAATTAGTTACTGACTGGCAGTTTGAAATCACATCTTTGGCTGCAGTGACGAAAGCTTCTTTATTCTGAATAAAAAAGAAAGCTGGTGGATGAGAGTGCCTGCAAATATAAAGATGAAGGCAGTGAAGTGCCCTCTGGTGGTTCTTACCGGTATTGGGCCTTTCTTCTTCAAGTACTGGGTCATGTAACACAGTGTGTCAGCCATTTTCCTGGTAACCTGCACAATCCTGTTGTCTCTGGGATCCCAGCTGTCACTTTCTTGCTTAAGAAAAAGGGATGTGTAGGTCAGCGAAGGAGCCTCTTTGTATGCTACGGACCCAACACATTCCTACAGAGAAAAACGGACATGATTTATTGGGACCTAAAGGAATCTCTGAGCTTTACTTTTTTTTTCCTGATTCCTTAGGCACTGTCTTTGAAACCATAGGCTATTTTTCAAAACCAACTAACTAAATACAATAACATAGTAAGCACAAAATACACACTGATAGTATTAAAAAAAAAACAGTTTTCTGTGTACAGGACATCACAGTTTACAAAAGGTTTTGTCACGCATGTAGAGAACTCTCATACACACACAGGTATCCAATGTGTAAAGTATGAGTGTGTATGCCGAACATAACACACAACACAAATAAGGGGACATTTTTTTCTCAAAACACTCCACAAACAACAAAAGCGCAGTAGAGGAAAAAACACTTGTGTTAGGAAATAAGTAAAAAAAAAATGCTGTGACATTGCCTTCATTGTGTGTCTGGCCATGAGGTTTTTTTCCAAATCATATGCAATATGGTAAGGCAGTTGACAAAATAGTGTAGCAAATAGTGTTAACACACTAAAATGAACTGAATGTAAAACAGAAAATGTGCATTCTGCTTGGTATACTTGGTAAATGCATTGACTGCAAGTGTTAGTTTCAGGGATAATACTTTAAGGATCATTCATAAGCATTCAGAAAAACAATCTTTCAATCAGCAGATACTTACAACTCTTTCCATAATTCCAGCTCCATATTTTGCCAGAGATGCCATGTTAATATTTGATTCTGCAGCATCTTCACTGTCTGTGATGACTTTCAGCCGAGGAGTCAATATCATGTCAGAGGGAAGCTCCACTTCTTTGACTTTAGCTTGGCCTGCAGCCGACACTCCTTTGACATCATCAGGTGTCCGGCCCTGTAGTCCAGCTCGGATGAGCTCTTTAGCCTCTTGGTGAATCCCATCCTGCTTCCAGATCTCCTCCAACAGATAGTGAGCTTTGGCTGACCAGCACTGTATGTGCACATCCAGGCTGAGCGTGTCACAGATGTAGTGAGTCTCCACGATGAGCCTCGCCCTGCTGATTATATCTGAGACCTGAAAAGACAGGTGGTTGTTGATAGATCTCAGGTTAGAACGGGCATGCGGGTCACGGATGTAGTGTAAGCTGTCCTCGACTCTTTTAGTCATAAGTTTCACAGCTTCAGAAAGCTTTTGAGCTGCGGCGTCAAATTTTTGCTCTGCATCTTCTGTGTTGTTCTCCCTGAAGTGTTCAGCAGCAAAATAAGCAATGCTGACAATAATTTGAAGCGCTGCGTAATAATCCTTATTCGCTTTGCTTAAATGACCACAAAGCACCCTCATTTTAATCAAAAGATGTCTTTGAAAGAATTCAGATTTTGCAAGTTGCATGACAGTCGGCATTACGTCGAGCTCCTCTGCAGCTTTGAGATAGGCATCAGTCAGTGTTTTCAGTTCATCCTGGTATCCTGTCAGCTGTTTGGATCTGTAAGCACTTTTACAATTTAGGCTTGATAGCCTTGCTGCCTCTTGGAGTCGAAGCGAGCTCTCTGACAGCGCCGATAGCTGTTTCTGAGGGCTCAACTGGTTCACAGCAGTTGACGTTCCTAAAATCTTATCAAGGGAATGAAGCAAAATCTGAATCGAGAGGCCCCAAAGGATACAGAGTCCCTCTAGTTGATCTCCTTGCCCTTGCAGTGAGGTGGAAAACTCTATCAGATACTTTGTATTGTTCTGGGCTTTGTTCAGCTTGTTGTGTAAAACGCTGAATGTTTCTTGACCATCGCTTTGTGAGGCCAAATCCGACGATGTCAAGAGCTGGACCACGTCAGCACATAAAGTCATCACTTCATTTAGTTTCTGTGTAGCAGTGGCTGCCATTGTTGGCAGCTTTCCTTGCAGCTCAGAGCAAACAGCGTGATACCAGGTTCCAGCTACTGGCAGCAAAACCTTTCGTGTGTTGTTAATAAGGTCAGTAAACTGTGTGCTGTATTTGTAGACGCTCTCCGTACTCTTCGCTGAGCTCATTGCTGTCTCTTGTGCTGTCTGGACGAGCAGTGGAGTCAGTGACACCAGCTCTGCTCGAAAACTTTCCAATGTCTGACAATCAACTGCATCAACGATCACCAAGGCTTCCTTTGCGGCTTGAGCGTAACAGTTTGACAGTTCAAGCACGCCAGTGCAGGCCCGGTTGAGCACTGTCACATCTTTCCCTTTAGTCACAGTCACAACTTCATATAAAAGGGGTAAAAGGTCGAATTCAAGAGGCCTGTGGATCAGTTTGGGCTCATCTGAGACAGCTGGGAGCTTTAAATCATCAATGTCATATTTATGAGCCAGTTCTGCTTCTATGGTTTCCTCATCTGAGTGCTCCTCCGCATGTTCGTTTTGGGAATCCCTCTCCATAACCTCCAAAACAGGAGAGCCTCTCATGATATGATCTAGTTCACAGGAATTTTTGAAAGGTGAGATTTCAGGCTGGCGTGCTCCCTCCCGCAGCGGGCTCAGGAGATCTGGGTGCTGTTGGCCTTCCAGTCCCTTTTTGAGGACTTTCAAATCCTGAATAGCCACAGAGACATTATCTAAAAAAGAAGAATATCCCTCCACATTGAGGATGGAACCTAAAAGCATGTCTCTGACTGACTCCTCCACTTTGTTTCGAGATAACTGCACCTGTTTCAGCAGGACCAGGAGGCCATTCCTGTAGATGGGGTCATCACTTCTGTCCAAGTGCCTCCTCACTGAGTGAACCACCAGCTTCATGTGACATATAAGTTTTGTTGCATGATCATTAAACAGTCTGTAGCTTTGCTTTCTGTATGCCACATCACATCCATGCTGATCATTGACCACCTCATCAACAGCAATGCTGGTGAACTCCTTCACATCCATGACATCACTGAGAGCATCCTGAAGCTGGCTAGTCTCCTCTTCCCATTGCTGACACACCTCAAGAACCTTTTGAACAGTTTCTATCGAATTATCTGCCAGCTCCAGTGACAGAGGTGCGATCCGGGCTCTGAGTCTTGTGAGGCAAACCCGCGAGTTCTCCACATTCTCCACACTCTTTGCATCAACAGCCACAGCTGAGACGAAATTTGCCACTTGGGTTATTCTGTCAGTGGAAGATATTAAATCCTCAACTAGCGGCTGAATAAAGTTCAGATCCATCTCTGCGGAAGTCTGTGCAACCAGGATCTGTCTCGTCACACTTAAAAGTTCCTCAGCTGTAGAAGACGCTGTTAGAAATGTGTCCAAGACTTGATAAAGAACTGCGGTCACCAAAGCTTCATCAATAATTTGTATTTCCTGCACCAGCAAAGAGTAAGAACACTCAAGGCTCTGCTCAGAATCATCCTCCGTGGACTTTAAAATCCTTCTAATGTCTGACCAGAACTGCAGGATGTGACAACAATGGCCCACCACTCTTTGCTGAAACTCTCTACGAGAAGAGTTTGCCACGACCATACAGTGAAACACAAGATCTCTCACCACGCTGTCAAAGCCACTGCCTTGGATTGAGGAAGTGGGCGAACTAGTAAGCAGTTGCAACAGACTGTTCCTCCTGCCTGTGTAATACCCACAGGGGCCCAGTGATCCACTGTGGCATTCACTTTTCAGGGTCATAATAATGTCGCTCACTGTGCTCTGCACCTTGTCCAGAATATACCTCTTGGCTGCCTGTGCCTGCTCGCTTGTAGGGTGTTTGATGGTTGTGCACATGGCCGTGTGCAACATGGAGATGCACCTCCTCATGGTCTCTAAGGAATCGAAAAGCTGTTTCTTTTGCCTGGGGTCCTGTAAAGCATTTGCTCTGTCCACTGTCAATCTGTTGAGGAGAAGCAGAGCCTCCGAAAACACCTGGAAAGATTTTAGGAGACTCTCGATGTCTGAGGCGGAGCCGAGTTCAGAGAGGAACTCCAAAACTTGACCAGCAGCAGCTACAACTCTCCTGACGGTAGCATCATCTTCCACTAACAGAACCTACGAACAGAGAGACAGATATTAACAAATACATGTTAGCGCTCTAAGCTAAGATGGTGACATAGACTGTATGAAAGAAGTGGACATAGCCACTTTGAAGTCAAATAGTTGGTTTGTTGACGACTGTTTTGAAGCCTTGAGTTTGGCATTTTGGCCAACATTTTAGAATGTTTACTGAGAAATCAAGTGACATCTGTTTGTTTTCTCATAGATTTCTATACAATTGCACTTTGCAGCCAGTAGAGTTGCCCCCTACTGGCCATTAGAAAGAATGTAGGTTTAGGGCACTTTAGCCTTTATACATTCCATGGTTGGAGAACATCAAGTACACATTCTGCAGACATTGTCATTGTGAGCATGTTAGCATGCTGAAATGAATGCAGCCTACAACCTCGTGTAGAGCTGCTACTATGTCTGACTAGTTTATATTTCACACCATTGTATTCCTGTATGTGCATATTAAATATGACCTAGTCATGCAATCCAAACATAAAACCTAAGGATGAAAATAGGATATTTATGGAAATAATCCAAACAAAGACATTTCCACATTACATTGCAGTATGAGAGCATAATATTATGAAAACAGCAATCATGGGTTCAGAAGGAGTCATTTTGCAATCTCTTCCTAAAACCCCGGACAATGATGGGAAACAAAGCTTTAATGTGTCTGCTTGTGATGGTAAGAGCTGTTGTTTGCATAAATGTTGAAATTTGAAATTGCACAAATTACTGGATTCAAATGTAATCCCCTGGTGTGCTAAAATAGCTTTGGATCTAGAGAGCATTTCCCATAACCAAAGAGATGCAAGAAGAGTTTGTCTCATACCATGTGATGTTCTACCAGTGTAGAGCTTCTTTTAAGAAATTATGACAGTGTGTGAAACAAAGTAGACTTTTGTGTCCCTTAAACAGTGAACAAACCGTAGCTGATGTCATCCAATTTCATAATTACAGTCTGTACACTGAACCCATAGATACGATATCAGTCATGAACTACGGCAAATTCACTGTCCTCACAAATTAACAAATTTCAAACTGTTATTTCCAATAACACTGGAAGTTGAGGACAAGGATTATGTATGAATGTATGTGATATTTCAGGTATTAAATTCGGCTTCTGGTGTCATAATAATATTTAAGGAAAGTAAAAGCAGACTCCGCTGAATAGATGATCTATTTGAACACTTCTTTGTTTTTATCACTCTGCAGCCATTCCTTTCTCTATATCTCTGTTTAGTTTTAAATGTGTAATATCTTATATTGAATTGTATATTTATTAACATACTCGCAGCCACCTTTTAAACAAAGATAAGAAAAATAATACATTACTTTGACTACTGCCAGGAAGAGGTTTTGTGTGGCAGTGATGAGCTCCTCTCTGTGCTCAGTCATACCTGGCTGGATGCTGAGTTTCTGTGCTGCCAACAGAACATGTTGTCCAGACACAGTGACTGACTCCAGCAGGGACGACATCTCCATGTGCAGCACTTCGTCCTCTGTGTCACATATTTGCCTGGGAGCAAAGACCCTGCTGTTAAAATGATAATCAGTGGCGTGCACAGGGGGGTGGCAAGGGGGGCATTTGCCCCCCTTCAAGACCCAATTGTTGAAAAACACTCTAAAGTGCCCTCTTGGGAGGCAAAATGTGCTGATATGCCCTTTTTTCTTTTCACCCCTGCCCTTCAAAAAGTCTATGCACGCCACAGCCTAAAATTGTCTTATTATACTCCGTTGATACATGCAGTAGTATAGTTTGTCCCTAAATGACAGAAAAGCACCATATTATGAAAAAACTGAAAAAAGTCATACTATATAGTATGTTGATTTTTGTCAAAAAATGGCAAATTTTTTAAGTTCTTCAAAATGCTTAAAATTATCTTGTTATACTCTGTTGATACACTTAGTAGTTTAGTTTGTCCCTAAATGACAGAACAACACCAAATATGGGATGTCCAAATACTGAAAAAAGTCATACTACAGTATGTCGATTTTTGTCAAAAATTATTGAATTTTAAAAAGCTTAAAGATACTTAAAATAGTCTTTTTATAATCTTTTGATACATAAAGTAGTGTAGAATGTTCGATAAAGACAGAAAAAAAACATATTGTGAGATGTAAAAAATCTGACAAAAAAGTCATACTATAGTATGTCGATTTTTTTCCATGAAAAGGTCATAAAATTTTTAATCCCCAAGTTCATAGAATTGCTTCATTAGAGTCTGTTGATTTGTATAATGGTATAATCTTTTAAAAAGAGACGGAAAACAAAATTTTATGATCTTTCCAAATACTGAAAAAAAGTGATGCTATAGCATCTCGACTTTTAAAATGCTTAAAATTGTCTTAATATACTCTACTGTCGTTTTTTTCCCCAAAAATTATCAACTTTTTAAAAAATATACCAAATTCGCAGGATAGCTTTATTAGACTCTGTCGATGCGTGTCAGGGTGAAACTTTTTGAAAAAGGACAGAAAAACACCATATTATGAGGTGTTTTTGTCAAAGTGGTCAAACTTTAAAATTCCTTAAAACGCCTCAAAATGCTTAAAATGTCCCAATTTCAGTGTGTTGATACATATTAGAGCCTAATATATCAAGAAATAACATAAAAACACCATGTTGCGAAATGGCCCAATTTTCAAAAAGTCATACTATAGCATGTCGTTTTTTTTCAGCCAAAACATAAAATGTTTTCAAAATGCACAAATTCGCAGGATAGCTTTATTAGAGTCTGTTGATGCGTGCCAGTGTGAAAGTTTTTAAAGAATGACAGAAAAACACCATATTTGGAAAGTTTTGTCAAAGGTGGTCAAACCTTAAAATTCTGTAAAACGCCTAAAAATGCTTAAAATGTCCCAATTTCAGTGTGTTGATACATATTAGAGCATAATCTATCCAGAAATGACAGAAAAAAACCATGTTGCGAAATGGCCCAATTTTCAAAAAGTCATACTATAGCATGTCGTTTTTTTTGGGCCAAAACATAAAATGTTTTCAAAATGCACCAAATTGGCAGGATAGCTTTATTAGAGTCTGTTGATGCGTGTCAGGGTGAAAGTTTTTAAAAAATGACAGAAAAACACCATATTATGACGTGTTTTGTCATAAGTGGTCAAACTTTAAAATTCCGTAAAATGCCTAAAAATGCTTAAAATGTCCCAATTTCAGTGTG